>JAPDNY010001869.1:0-12126 GCA_029375565.1 Gekko gecko | reverse complement strand
GATCTCAAAAATGTATAAGGTTTTATTGAAGTGGTATACAGAGGATGAAATTGTAAAAGAACAAATGATAAAATGGGCTGTAAATGTAAATACTGAAATAACTATGGCATCATGGGAATGTTTGTGGAAAAAGTCAATGAAAATTTCAACTTGTGTTAATGTCAAAGAGAATTGTTATAAAATGATGTATAGATGGTATATGACTCCAAAGAAAATTGCTAATATAAATGAGAGTATGTCTAGCAAATGTTGGAAATGTAGAAAGAAAGAAGGCTCATTTTACCATATGTGGTGGACTTGTGATAAAGCCAAGAGTTACTGGTCAGAGATTCATAATGAAATACAGAAAATTTTGAAATGTACTTTTAAGAAAGATCCACAAATCTTGTTGTTAGGTCTTAAACTGGAAGAATTAAATGTAACCAAAAGAACATTGCTATGGTACTTGGTTACAACAGCTAGAATGACTTATGCACAATTCTGGAAACAAGAAAAGATACCTGAAACATGGGAATAGATTAAAAAGATGCTTTTTATAGTAGAAATGGACAAAATGACAAGAAAGCTTAATAATGAAGAAGACGAAGCGTTTTATGAACAATGGAAAGATTTCAAAGACTATCTTGAGAAAAATGGAACGTTAAAAACAAATTGATTTGCTTCGATAGTTATTAAGGAGAAAACAAGAAAAAGAATGATAAGATTGTTAAAATGTTACCTAATTTGACAATGGAAGTGAGACATTTTGTTAATGGTAATTAGATAATAGAGTTTATAAGGGGGTAAGAGCATTGCGGAAGCCTTGTACTGGGGAGGGTGGGGAGGAAAGAAAAAGGTATGTGATATCTATAAGATGTAATTTTAAATATGTGAAACATACTCTATAATAAATGGTTCAAAAAATAAATATAAATGATTAAACCATTGACTTGTGGGGCATGGCTGTTTAATGAGGGGGCGCCGCCCCCAAATGCCACCTGCTCCCTACAGTCCCGCTCAACATCCTGTCTGTTTGGCCTTCCAGGGCAACTGGTTGGTCGCTGTGTGAAACAGGATGCTGGGCTAGATGGACTGCTGGTCTGATTCCACAAACACTACCGATGTTCTGATGATTTAATCCATTCCAAGGCACTTCCCCTGATACATACCACAGTGCAGCTGGGTGCTCCTGCCAAAGGAACACTTTTGTTTGTTCCTGAAAGGGCTCGGCTTAATGAGACCCCCATGGAAATAGAGTACCTTTTACTGCCCCCGAGAGGCCTTGGTTTGAGTAAGTGCAATAGAGACCGTTGTT
Organism: Gekko gecko; assembly: GCA_029375565.1. Taxonomy (NCBI): domain Eukaryota; kingdom Metazoa; phylum Chordata; class Lepidosauria; order Squamata; family Gekkonidae; genus Gekko; species Gekko gecko. The sequence continues at coordinate 10,832 of JAPDNY010001869.1, read as the reverse complement.
TTTGAAGCCCAGGTTTCGACGCTCTGCTTTGCAGGGGATAAAAGCATATTTGGAGCATGTCAAACAACAGGTCCATTTGGACTCGTGCTTCCAGAAGCTGCCAACTGGGCAGCTCTGTTCATTCTAAAGCAAGAGGTGGTTTGGCTGACACGGTGTTTGGAAGGCCAGGCTTGGGGGGTCTCTCAGTGACCCCGAAATCACAAAACCACAAAGGACTGAAGTTATCCCTCAAATGAAAACTGAGCAGTGACTGTGAAGCCAAATGTTTCCCTGCCACTCACTGCTTTGAGCCGAGCTGTATGGAAAGGACCAGTCTGGGCGGTCGATCGAGATCCTTCATATCCACGAACATCTTCCTTTTCAGATATCAGACATCCACCGCGATCGATGGAGTAAAGCTTAAGCATTGCAGGGCCTGGCAAAGTGTTATCGGTGAGTAAGGAAAGCCCTTTCGACTAGTGCCTTGTATGTGACTAATTCTAACCAGCTCTGGGAGAAGACAAGGCGATGTCTTGGATGTCGACTTAAAAACCAGTTTCACTAATCAATGAGAAACAACAAAACAAAGTTTGAGACCAGGGGCACCTTTAAGAGCAACAAAATTTAAATCTGGGTATAAGCTTTCATATGCAGGCAAACTTCTTCAGCTACAGTGAAACAGATTTTTACAACTGTTACATAGTGTGGGAGGATGTTAGTCACCAGGAAGGGCTAGTGAGAGACAAGATGTATCTAACTTGACTCTAACTGGCTCTTCCTGGCAACTAATCCCCACCCTACCTTCTCTCTACCTATATGTAATGGTTATGGAAGCCTGTTCCAATGTATCTGAAGAAGTGGGCATGCACACAAAAGCTTAGACCCAGATTTAAGCCTTGTTGATCTGAAAGGTGCTACTGGACCCAAACTTTGTTCTGTTGTTTCAGATCAACATGGCTACCCACCTGAATCAATCGGAAACAAAGCAAAGCAAAGCTTTTTTTTGGTGTGTGCATTTGTGTGTGCGCCTGTGCCTGGAAGTCATGGCAAACTCTGGTGACTCCTACTGGTTCATGGAGGATGTTCAGAGATGTGGCTTGATAGCCTGCCTCCGCCTCCTGACCCTAGTATCTCTGGACGTCTCCTATTCATATACTTGCCAGATCTGACCAGATTGAGCTTGCCTGGGCTATTCTGGTCAGGGCAAAATGCTTAATTTGGAGGATCTGAATATCTTTGGCCAGGTTGAGGTGGCTGCATTCTCACTGGCTTGGAGCAGATTCCGTGAGTGACTCAGCATGCCTGGACATTTGGGAGGGGGCTACATCGCTCTAGGGGTGTGTGGGTGTCCTCTCCTTAAATGAGATGCCTGTCTTTGTCCTAACTGGGAGCTGCCCTCTGACCCCTCCTCTCTCTCTCTCTCTCTCACTTTGTCCTCTCCCTCACTCAACATGGCCTTCCACGGAGGCACATCATCTCTGCAGGTCTCTCCTGTAGAGACCATTGCTTTCCTACTCCCACACACATGATGCCGGACAAGCTGGCCACTACTAGTGATAGGGAAAGTACTCTTTAGATTAGGCTTCTCTGTCTCCTTTTGACTGCAGCCCCAATATGAACTGGATCTACTCGAATAAATGCAAGTTTCACTATTTTGCAACATACTTCTTGGGAGCAATGTTCCCTCTAAGCTGTGGAGTCTTGTGAGCAAAAATTCCGCTTTGTGAGCTACTGGCATTAAAGTTGTGAGTGCGCGATTTGGCTGCTGCATACATTAGTCTGCTCTGGAGCCATCCCCTTCCTGAGCGAAGGCAAAAATGTGTGAGCTGGAGGCTAAAAAACTGTGAGCTAGCTCGCACTAGCTCAGCTTAGAGGGAACACTGCCTGGGAGACTCATTTACTGCACTCAGTCTCATGCTTCTGTGACTGGGCAAAGCTCTGCTATATTAAACAAATCTCCCAGTAGATACAATCAGGCACTTTGGCAGCAAGGGCAGGGATCCTATGGACCCAGCTCCTATAGAAGAGGTAGGGTATTCTCCTAGCCTAGGATTTTTGCGCCCTAGGCGGGGCTACCTTCTGGTGCCCCCCCTGTGAGCCCACCAATCATGGGGTTGCCAACCTCCAGGCAGGGCCTGGAGAAAAGAAAATCCAGCTGCCTGCCCCTGGCCACTCGAGCCTGCCTGTTTTTCCTTGCCCGCAGAAATAAACGCGGTGTCATTTTTACGGACCTACCCGGAGCAGAGAAGGCAGAGGGCCGGACTCCCTGCTGGCCGCGATGCCCCGGGGCGCAGGCGAGAGGGCGCCGTCTTACCCTCCAGCTCCCAGCCAGCTTTCCCAGTGGTCCGGCAGGAGGAGCACAGCCCCTCCCCGCCAGCTAGTGGGCTGGGGTGGGTTTCTCGCCCAGCCTGGCTGCTCCGAGCCAGTGCACGGCTGCTTCCTCGGGAGTAAGCGGGGGGGGGGGGCTCGAAGGAAACGCGGCAACTCCTGCAAGGAAACCTCTCCCGGGGCCGGCTGCAGGGCTCCCTCCTAATTGCTCTTGCAAATCTGAATCCCTCCAGCTCTTCGGCAATGCAGAAACTCCCCCCCCCCCGCTCGGCCTCTCTTGCAAAAACGGCCTCGTGGTCCCTTTAACCCTTGCAGCACTGGAGGGGAATGCAACTGCAGCCCTCCCTGTTCCCAGCTCCCAGACCCAGATTCCCCCAAATTCCCCCGACGCTCCTCCAGATTCCCCCAAATGCGCTTGGACCTCAGTCATTCACTCCCCCAGCCCGAAGACTTCAACGACTCCTGGAAAAGGGCAGTGTCGATCGACCTCTCTGGCACTCGCAAGGCCTCTTGGGGAATGTAGTTCCCTACGGCCATCAGCCCCATTGGGGGGGAAGAAGAAGAAGTTGGTCTGACTTCTAGGACGCTGTACACACTTGGTCCAACTTCTAGGCGGCCGTCCCGCCTTCCATGTCCCCAGCGCCACCGGGCTTTGCGGAGCGGCAGTGGGTGTCTGGGAAGGAGCCTTGGCCGCGGGCAGAGCACAAGCGGGGCCAGGGAAGGCGGGCCCAGGCAGCGGCTCCCTCGGGTCTCCCCCACGCAGCCCTGAAGAAGAAGGGGGCCCTCGAACGGGGTGGGGGTGGAGAGTCCTAGGGTTGCCAACAGGCCTGGAGAAAAAAGTCCTGTCCCTTTTAATAGAGACTTAATGTGTGGAAATGGGCAGCTTAAGCTTTTCAGGGCAGGGAGTTAGAGAACATCACCTGGTAAATAACATCCGATTAAACCTCTTAATGTTAAACAAAGAAATTATGGACAAGAACACCATGGAGCATAAACTGAATCTGATGATACCATGGTACCAATATCTTCAAACCAATCACCTCTGCTCACAAATCAACCTTAACTTCTTTTGAAACACTCATTCGGAAAGCCGACGAAAGTAGAAGTGGAATTATAGTTAAAATATACTCCGTTCTCACATCCTTGCAAGAAAACACAATAATAACATACCAGAAATATTGGCAAAAAACATGCACAACAGATCTTGATGAAGACAGATGGTTAGACATTTGGAATTCCTAGAAAACAAATCCTCTATACTCTCTCTGAAATGGCAAATGCTTAAAATTATGGCTAAATGGTGCTTGACCCATGAACAGTTATATCACACACAACTCAAACTCCCTCTGCTGAGCAGTCGGGTTAGAACAGATAAAAGGAAGTCCTTCTTCACCCAAAGAGTGATTGACACATGGAATTCACTGCCACAGGAGGTGGTGGCAGCTACAAGCATGGACAGTTTCAAGAGGGAATTAGATAAACATATGGGGCAGAAGTCCATCAGTGGCTATTAGCCACAGGGTATAGATGGGAACTCTCAGTCTGGGGCAGGTGATGCACTCTATTCTTGGTGCTGGAGGGGGCAGCAGTGGGAGGGCTTCTGGTGTCCTGGCCCCACTGCTGGACCTCCTGATGGCCCCTGGTATTTCTGGCCGCTGTGTGACAGAGTGTTGGACTAGATGGGCCATTGGCCTGATTCAACATTGGCTCCTCTTATGTTCTTATGCTGGAGGAATTGCAAAGAGAATGGCACTTACCTCCACTGTTGGATGGAATGTCTATCATAGCCCCGTTTTGGGATGGAATATGACAGGAAATTAGGTGTATATCTGGTCACTCTATAAAAAAAGAACCCAGAATCTATACTCTTAAACCTTAGAAATGAAACTGCTTTATCCACTACACAAAGAAAAAGAATTGCTTTATTATTACTCGCAGCCAAAACAACCATAGCTTCGAAATGGAAATCAGAAATTAAACCATCCCCAAGACGCTGAACTGCAGGCTGCAGAAGGCCAGTAGTTCAGTAGTTCGAGACCCGAGAGTGCCGCATGACGGTGTGAGCTCCCTTCTCTGGTTCTAGCTCCTGCCAACCTAGCAGTTCGAAAGCAAGAAATTGCAAGTAGATAAATAGGTACCGCTTTGGTGGGAAGGTAACAGCGTTCTGTGCGCCTTGGTGTTTAGTCATGCCGGCAACATGACCACGGAAACGTCTTCGGACAGTGCTGGCTCTTCGGCTTTGAAACGGAGATGAGCACTGCAACCCTGGAGTCGGATTCGACTGGCTTTTGAGCAAGGGAACCTTTACCTTTACCTAAACTTATGGTACAAAAAGTTATGGCACTTGTACCTAATAGAAAAAAAATCCGACATAATGAATCCAACCAAATCTACTGGTGAGTGTAGTGAATTTACAATGATATGGCTACCGATCTTATCCCATCTAGTTTCTCAAGGAATGATACCAGAGATAATAGGCACCCTTCATTTGTGGTAAATGCTGATGTCAACTAAGCTTATGAAAAATGCTTTCTTTTATGCTGTCAAATTTATATAGACATATCCTGTAAACGATTGTTATTACTTGTTGTTGGAATTTTGAAAAATTGAATAAATTATATTGGAAAAACAAACAAGCAAAAAAACCACTATTAAGGGGGCGGCTCCCAGGTTAAGACAAAAGAAGGCATCCCATTCAAGGGATAACCCCTATACACCCTTAGAGTGATGTAGTACCCTCCAATTTCCAGGTATGCTCACTCCAACACTCTTAAGGTGCTACTGGACTCAAATCTAGCTGTTCTACTCCAGACCCACATAGCTACCCCCTGAAACTATCGTCATGGAAGGCGTGACTGTTCCACGTTCCACCCATTTTATTTCTCTCCCTAGCTGGACCATGGAGCAAGGGAATCAGACTTTTGTCCCAGGATTCATCTTGCAAGAGCTCTTCAGCCAAGCAGGACATGAAGGCCTCGTCTTCTCCATCCTCCTCGTCATGTACCTGCTGATTCTCCTGGGCAATCTGCTGATTGTCCTCCTGATCCGCTGCGACGCCCATCTCCACCACACACCCATGTACTTCTTCCTCAGCTGCCTCTCCCTGGCTGATGTGGGTTTTGCGTCTTCCACTATCCCCGTCGTGCTGCATAACCTCATTTCCCAGGATAGGGCCATCTCCTACAGTGGTTGCTTGTCTCAGATTTATTTTTTCTTGGCCTTTGGCAACAGCGACAGCTTCCTCCTTGCCGCCATGGCCTATGACCGCTACATGGCTATCTGCCGCCCATTGCACTACGCTGCCTTGATGAACGCCAAGCGCTGCCTCTTGATGGTTTCCGGATGTTGGCTCCTGGCCCTTTTCCAGTCGACGCTGTACACCTCCCTGCTCTCCTCTGTCTCCTTCTGCACGTCCCAGGAGATCCCCCATTTTTTCTGCGAGTTCTACCCTGTGCTGGGGCTCGCCTGCTCCGACACCACTGCTGTCAAGCTGGTGGCACTGACGGAAGGTGTGCTAGATGTTCTGGGGCCGCTTGTCTTCATTCTGGCCTCTTACGCACGCATCTTCCTCACCGTTACGAAGACTTCATCGTCCACCGGCAAACGCAAGGCCTTCTCGACATGCGGTTCTCACCTGGCCGTGGTCATCCTCTTCTATGGCACCCTCTGCTGGATCTATACCCAGCCTGCCTCTGACAACAGCACGGTGGCTTCTCTCATGTACACTGTGGTCACACCGATGCTGAACCCCTTCATCTACAGTCTGAGGAACAATGAGATGAAGGGGGCTCTGAGGAGGCTTCTTCGGAGGATGAGTGGCATTTGTAGGGACTGGAAGTAATTGATTAGGCACCTGGGATTGGGGCATTGCATTGCAGCGGGTGGGATGGATGGCATGAATAGCAGAGATCAGGGGCGGCCAAACTTTCTTAACGTTAACAGCCACATAGAATAAATGTCAGATGTCTGAGAGCCGCAAGACATGAAGAAATATCACACACATGCATTTTTATTGAAAAATATGCAAATTTGCTTTTTTATTAACATTAAATTAGACTGTGTGAAAGAGCCACATGCAGCTCCTGATTGGCAGTTTGGCCACCTCTGGCATAGAGATAAGGAAAGTCTAGTTTGGTGTAGTGGTTAGGAGTACGGACTCTAATCTGGGAGACCCGGGTTTGATTCCCCACTCCTCCACATGCAGCTGCTTCAGACCAAGACGGCTGACCACTTGAAATTTAAAGTGTGCTCTGTGACTTAAGAAGGTTCCTCTTTTGCTTTACCAGGTCATCAAAAAGTGAGTTTAAAACATTTCTCTGAGAGACAGCAGTGCAGCTCTGGGCAGTTGCTCCCACGATGCTTGACTGGTGCAGATGAGGTTATTCTGCCATGCTGAAGCCACAATGGAGCAGCCCTGCCCACTCCCACCCAGCATTTCCTCCCTCGCACCAGTAGCTCACGGGCTGTGTAAGAGCCCTGGATGGGCCAGTTCCGGCCCCCGGGCCTTATGTTCAACACCCCTGCTCTATTGGCCGATCTGTGTATTGACGATGCCACATGCAGTTTGTCAGATGCACAAGAGGTGGGTGCTTTGGGGGTAAGCTTTCTCTCCTTTGTTCTTACAGACCCACGAGTCTGAGGAAACAAACAGGCTAGATGGAGCTTAGAACTAGTTAGCTACGATGTTGTTGTTTCCTTCCATGTAACCCTTCCTAATCTTTTACTAAGCTGTATGTTTTCCTTACAAGCTAAAGACACGTGTCTGTGTCTGCCTTGTTTTTCCATTGCTCTTCATCACTCTGCTAAGCAAATCCAACAGATCTCCACCCTGGAATAATAAAAAAGTTTGTCTTGCAAAGTCATATTGTTCCCACTGCTAAGCCCTTCTGTTCCTTGAGCCTTGTCTAGGGAAATATAGACCACGAGAGAAGAAGGCTTTGGTTAACTGGTCTCATGTGAAACCAACTGTACAAACTCTGGTCTCTGGGGTTTACCTTCCAACCTAATGACAAAGGCTCAGGTTGACATAACCAGGATTGTCTTCTCCGCAGGCAGATGTGTGCCTGCTCTCCTGTCTACCAGGTAGGGCAGAAACTGTCTGCTGTCTAGAAAGTTCAGGGAAAGAAGGGACAATTTAAGCCTATTCGACTCACTAGATCAGGGTGAACTGGCACAAAAGCCCAAGTCCTTGTGATGGATGTGGCCAGGCCCATAGCTAATGTGGGGCCCATGGGGCCTGGCCCCCTAGCATTTCTTCCGGGGCCCCAACAGTGTTCCCTGTAAGCTGAGTTAGGTGCACTGGGCACAGTGATTTCTGACACCCAGTGCACCGATTTCTGTTTCAATGCAGGGTAGTGGGCAGTGCTCCCTCTAAGCTGTGGAGTCTTGTGAGCAAAAATCCTACTTTGTGAGCTAGTGGCATTAAAGTTGTGAGCGAGTGATTTGGTGGCTGCATAAATTAGGTTGGAGCCATCCTCCCTGAGCTTCTGGAGCCACGCTTCCTGAGCTAAGACAAAAATGTTTGAGCCGGAAGCTAAAAAACTGAGCTAGCTCACACTAACTCAGCTTAGAGGGAGCACTGGCTAGTGGGTCCCCTCCCCCCATGCCTGCACTAATTCTAGACTCCTGGCTGCCCACCTTCTGGCAGAGTGGAGCAACCTGGAGCTGCTTTTGCCAAAAACCAAGCTCATTTCCTGCTGAAGTTGCTGTGCCCAGCCATCCTGCAGGTCCAGGCGGGGGAAGTAGCAGAGCGGGATCAGAGTGCTCCTGGCTGCCAGTTGGTGAGGAGGATGGAGGTTGGGGAGGGAAGCCGAGCAAGAATGGAGGTGGGGGAGGTGGTGGTGGGGAAGCCTTGGGCTGGCAACATTGCTGGTGCTCTTCTGTGACCTCCCATTGCCAGCAGCATTGGTGAGTGGCTCCCTTTCTCCTGCAGTCCGGTTTAAACTGGGCTGTAGGAGAAAGCACCCCAGGAGCTTCTGTGCGTGCAAATCACATTGCTCCAGCAGCACAGAAGATCCTGGGCTCACTTTCTCCTGCAGTCAGCGGGAGGCGGGGGGATTTCTTTCTCTCTTTCTCTCTTTTTCTCTTTTTTGTCTCTCTTTCTGTTGAGGTGAGAGCTGGAAGTGAGGAGAGGCTGGGAGCTGCTTCCCCCCCACCACTCCAGGCTGCTTCCCTTGTAGCCTGACTTCCCTTCCCTTCCTTCCTTCCTTCCTTCCTTCCTTCCTTCCTTCCTTCCTTCCTTCCTGTCTTTCATTTCTCTCCCCCTTCTCTTTGCTTTCTTTCTACCTGTCCTCCCCATCCCTACTTCCTTCTTTCCTTCCTTCCCATCTATTTCCTTCCTTCCTTCCTTCCTTCTTTCTGTCTTTCACTTCCCTCCCTTCGATTTGCTTTCTTTCCACATGTCATCCCTCCTTCCTTCCTATCCATTTCCTTCCTTCCCTTCTTTCTTTCTTTCACTTCTCACCCCTTCTATTTACTTTCTTTCCACCTGTCCTCCCTTCTCCTTCCTTGTTTCCTTCCTTCCCATCTATTTCCTTCCCTCCTTCACTTCTTTCTGTCTTTCACTTCTCTCCCCTTGTATTTGCTTTCTTTCCACTTGTCTTCCCTCCCTTCTTCCTTCCCATCTATCTCCTTCCTTCCTTCCTTCTTTCCTTCCTCTCTTCCCTTCTTTCTGTCTTTCACTTCTCTCTCCCTTCTATTTGCTTTCTTTCCACCTGTCCTCCCTCCCTCCCTCCCTTCTTTCCTTCCTTCCCATCTATTTCCTTCCTTCCTTCCTTCCTCCCTCCCTCCCCTTCCACTCTCTCCCCATCTGTTTGCTTTCTTTCGACTTCTCCCTCTCCTAAGCATCTGCCTTGAATGGGCATCGGCAGGGTCACCCGAGATGGCAAAGTTGCAAAAATGTGGGTGAGGCTGGGTGCCTTGCAAGGAAGTCATTGCATGAGACAAGGCACAGGATCCAAGCTATGTATGCCGCAGCTCCAAAAGTACACTGGCTTGCAGTTAGCCGATCAGCCCCATCCAAACCAGCACAGTCGGGGGGGAGGGGAATGCATGTAGCTCTGTGCAGACATAAAATATCTGGCCCCCTAAGCAAGAAATTGGCCCCCAGAGCAAAAGTTGCCAGCTACAGGGCTGGATGTGGTGTATATTACCTTTGAGATGTGCGAGCCTGTGATCCAGTGCATTTTTGCTTAGAGTGAAGCCCCAGTGAATACAATAGGATCTGTGCCCGAGTAATCATGAGTAAGAGTCATGCATTGGATTGACGTTGAGTTCCCCCACTCTGGAAACCTCTTAAAAATTACTTGAGCAGTTGCCTTATTGCCCTAAGTAATTTCGGCATGGATATTTAGTAATGGAATCTAGTGTTATTGTTTCCTAACTGCCGGAGGCTGCCATACTATCTCAACACATTCTTGAATCTTCAGCCTTCGTATGGAATAGGCCATCTGGGAATCATGCACTTCTTTCTGCTTCTGCAGCACGGGCGACTCTTAACCAGGTGAGCACCACCATTCTCAGTACATTTTTAAAAGCTCCCTGCCTATCTTTGGTTGGTTCCTAAGCTACAAGTGTTTGAAGTTCCAGACAGGATATCTCCTGTCTCAGACCTCCGGACTTCAGGGCAAGAGAGGCTAGATAGCTAGAGAGGCACACTGACCTTTCTTCCCATCTTTACTCTTCTGCCACTGTTCCGTTTGAAATGCAGATTGTGTTCTAAGGCACTATTCCTCTTCTTTCTGTTCTCTCACTCTCTTGAAGATGAGCTCTCTTCCTGCATACACCGAGAGAGAGGCATGCGATCCTCTCTTGGCACCGCCATCTGCTTCCTCTCGCCATCTGCTTCCATTCTTTAGCTCGTAAGTTAGTACACTATCCTGTCCCTGCTCTTTCCTGTCCTATAGGGATTCCTTTCCTATGGGGATTATTAGGAAGGGTATTGAAAAACAGATCAGCCAGTATCATAATGCCCCTATATAAATCAATGGTGCGACCTCATCTGGAGTACTGTGTATGGTTCTGGTCACCACTCCTTAAAAAGGATATTATAGCTTTGGAAAAAGTGCAGAAAAGGGTGACTAGAGTGATAAAAGGGTTGGAACACTTTCCCGTATGAAGAAAGGTTAAAGCGCTTGGGGCTCTTTAGCTTGGAGAAACGATGGGTGAGGGGTGACATGATCAAGGTTTATAAGATTATGTATGGGTACAGCAGGTAGAGAAAGAGGGACTTTTCTCCCTTTCTCACAATACAAGAAGTCATGGGCACTCAATGAAATTGCTGAGCAGTCGGGTTAAAACAGATAAAAGGAAGTACTTCTTCACCCAAAGAGTGATTAACACATGGAATTCACTGTCACAGGAGGTGGCAGCGGCTACAAGCATGGACGGCTTCAAGAGGGAATTAGATAAATACATGGAGCAGCGGTCCATCAGTGGCTATTAGCCTAGGGCTGCCAAGTCCCTGGGGGTGGGGATTCCCTCTCTAAAGGGCACCCAATCGGCCAGTACGGATCTGGCTGGCAGGG
>JAPDNY010001868.1:0-12129 GCA_029375565.1 Gekko gecko | reverse complement strand
CAGGGGTCTTTTCGGGGGGAGCCCACCGGAGCGCAGCTCCGGGAGCTCAAAGCCAAGCCCCGCCCCCAGCCGGCGTCCCGGAGAGTCTTTCAGGCAGCCGAATGTCAATTTCAGCTCCATTATATCCTATGGGCCATTGAAGTCAATGGTGAAAACATAGGGTATATTCTAGGGGCTGGAGGAGAGGGGTTTGAGGGAGAGGCTCCAAACTCACAGGATAGCTGATGGAGCCTCTCCCCAAGATGCCCACCAAGTTTCAAGAACATTGGACCAGGGGGTCCAATTCTATAGCCCCCTAAACAGGTTGCCCCTATTCCCTCCATTGTTCTCTATAGTGGGAAAAAAATAACTTATTTTCCCACCATAGAGAACAATGGAGAAATGGGGCAACCTGTTTGGGGCCCATGAGTGGACCCCCTGGTCCAATGTTCTTGAAATTTGGTGGGTATCTTGGGGAGAGGCTCCATCAGCTATCCTGTGATCTTGGAGCCTCTCCCTCAAACCCCTCCCCTCCAGCCCCAGAATACTACCCTATGTTTTCACCATTGACTTCAATGGCCCATAGAGTATAATGGGGCTGAATTGCCACTGAATTTCTTTCATTCCCTCCTTTCCTTCTTTCTTTTTCCTCTTTCCCTCATTCTTCTCTTCTCTTCTCTTCTCTTCTCTTCTCTTCTCTTCTCTTCTCTTCTCTTCTCTTCTCTTCTCTTCTCTTCTCTTCTCTTCTCTTCTCTTCTCTTCTCTTCCTCTCTCTCTTTCTTTCTTTCTTTCTTTCTTTCTTTCTTTCTTTCTTTCTTTCTTTCTTTCTTTCTTTCTTTCTTTCTTTCTTTCTTTCTTTCTTTCTTTCTTTCTTTCCCACCTTCTTCTCTTCTCTTTTTCCTCCTTTCCCTGTTTCCCTCCCTCTTCCCTCTCTTTCTTTCTCTCTTTCCTTCCTTCTTTCCTTCTCTCTACTCTCTCTCTTTCCTTCCCTATTTCCTCCTTCTGTGGCTGAACTCTAGTGAGAAGGAGTTTAAACTTTAAACCCCTTCTCTCTTAGCTCCCCCACCCAGACCAGCTGGGGAAGGGAAGGGGAGGCTTTGAAGATGCTTCCCCCCTTTTGCTTCCCCTTCTGACATCACTTCCGGTGATGTCAGGGGGTGTGGCATATGCTAATAGCCTAATCGCTCATTAGCATACCATATGCTAATGAGCTCCTGCAGCTGTTCTTTTACGAAAAGACCCCTGATCACAACTAAACATAAGATAAATAAATCCCCGGAAGCACTCCTTCTAAACATAAGAACATAAGAGAAGCCAATGTTGAATCAGGCCAATGGCCCATCTAGTCCAGCACTCTGTCACACAGCGGCCAAAATATACCAGGTGCCCTCAGGAGGTCCAGCAGTGGGGCCAGGACACTAGAAGCCCTCCCACTGCTGCCCCCTCCAGCACCAAGAATAGAGTGCATCACCTGCCCCAGACTCAGAGAGGAAACCGCCCTATCCACTACACAAAGGAAAAGAAACCGCTTATTTACTATTTGCAGCCAAAACCACAATAGCATCTACATGGAAATCCACAAACAATCTAAACGTCATCCTCTGGTATAAAAAACTTTGGAACATGTACAGAATGGAAAAAAACTCAGACATTCTAAGACAAAACACGTCTAAAGGTGAACACGATGATATTACAAGTTTATGGTCTCCCATATTAGCACATCTAACCACTAAAGGAACAATACCTGATGTAATAAATGCTCGTCACCACATTTAGCAATCTCAAAAGGTATTATAGACATACTGTACAGACAGCATGTAATGGAAAGCGTCACTCTTTCAACTTTTTAGATTAGACTCTAAGCGCTCAGGTCATAAGGTATGACTTGTAAGACATTGGAAAACAGCATTCTTCGACCAGACTATACAGAGCTATGTTTATTTGTAGGTATAAAATAATATATGCAGGCTGTATGTACACACCTATCCGGTTGTTAATCTTGTTGTTAATCTTGTTGTCAATGTAAAATGAATAAAACCATTTTGGGGGGAAAAACAACAATAGCAGGAGAAGCTAACATGGATCTGGTACAGAGGAGGCAACCAGCAGATAATTTATTTATTTTATATTCCCCTTTCTCATTGAGACCTAAGGTGGATTGCATAGTGTCAGACAGTACAATCAAGAAAAAGAAGAAGAAGAAGAAGAAGAAGAGATTGGATTTATACCCTGCCCTTCACTACCCAAAGGAGTCTCAGAGCGACTTACAAACTCCTTTCCCTTCCCCTCCCCACAACAGACACCCTGTGAGGTAGGCGGGGCTGAGAGAGCTCCTGACAGAAACTGCTCTTTTTCAAGGACAGCTGTGCCAGAGCTTGTGACTGACCCGAGGTCACACCAGCAGCTGCATGTTGGAGGAGTGGGGGAATCAAACCCGGTTCTCCCAGATTAGAGTCCGCGCTCCTAACCTCTACATCAAACTGGCTTTCCAGGATGGGGTGTCCAATAAGCAAGACAAATAGGGGTTTGGGCTGCAATACTCTGAAACCAAGCAGAAACCTGCCACAGAAGCAGGGAGATGGGTCAGCAAGAGCCTCGTAGCGGTTTGAGAGACCGTCGAGGAGCTTTTCTGTGTGGCAAGGCGCCACCACTGGACGACTGCACCACAGCGAGACAGCAGGCACAGGATTGGTTCTTTGGGGTCACCTGATTCCTAAAACCACGAGAAATCTGGGCTGGGGAGATTAACATCCCAACTTGCAGTACCCTCCCCTGACCAGAAGCTCTGGTGGCGCAGGGGGCAGGGAACCCAGTCTTTGACTTAGGGGGCTCCGGGTTTGAGCCAGACAATGTGCCCACTGGGTCTGACCCCTCCAGAGGGGCTCATGAACCCTACTGAATTCCAGAACACCCTGGGGGATTTTTAGGATTCCAAACAGGTGTTCTGTTAAGGCCACAGTGGAAGTGTGGGACGTGAAGCTCCTAGAAGCTATCGACAAGGTTGCCCCTCGCCGACGTCTCCTGCCCTTGGGAAGAAACCCAGGTGTTCTCCATGGCTTATCACAGAGTTGGGTGATCTGAAAACAGTTGGGAGATGCGAAGAACAGTGCTGGCAGAGAGCTCAAACTGAATCTGACAGATTACATTATAAGAGCTCACTGTAGGACCAACCAAGCGATAGAGACGGCGGTAATTATTTTATTATTTATTTTATTTTATTGGGTTTCTATCCCGTCCTCACGAAGGGGCTCAGGGCGGCTTACATTTAGGCACTCTGTGCCAAGTACATAAAACATTTAGGGCACTCTGTGCCAAGTACATAAAACATAAAAACTTGATTCCCTGTGAGAAAGGCAGGCTATAAATAAAGGAACTAGATAAATTATAACGAGAATTTGGGGTTCAATCTAAAGGTGATGTAATGTATGCTATGAAGTGAAATGTCTCCATTAGAAACTCACGTTAAGCTTCGTGCCTAGACAAGGATCCTAATCCTCAACATCCGATTGGCCGTCTAAGAAGCACCGTCCTATCAGGATGAACCTCAAACTCTTGGGGGGAACGAACCCTATTGGTTCTTATCTCTGTAATCCTATTGGTTACTTATCTGTAAACAGGCGTGGCTACATTAGCCGGGAACGTTTAAAAGGGAGCCAAGCTCCACTGTTTCTTTGCTGTTCTGCTATTTGCTGTTCTGGTTGACTTGAGCTGTTGCCGAAGAAAGCTGAATCACTTTGCTGAAATCGAGTTAAGTGTCATACTTAACAGGTGACACCAGCGAGGGCCAAAGCAATTTCCTCCGGGATTAGCCCTTGTGCGACATCTTGGGGAGGCTGGACGCTCGCCCGTACAAGAGAACGACGGGACCGCTTTGCTCGGGCCAGCTGCCTTGAGACGGTGTGTGTGAGGGCAAAGCCTGATGGGAAAGGAAGTGTCTTGCCCTCCCCTGACCTTTCCTTTATATCAGGACAAAGATGAAGTGGAGGAGGAGAAGGGGTTTGTTAAGAGGAAAGGTCGCCCCACTTACGGATTCTAAGGGGTGATACGCGGCGAAGTTGAAACTGTTCCTCCTGCGTTCCGCTCCGCTGATTGCGTTCCATCTCTCGGGCTTCTTCATCCACCTTTGCCTGTGACAGAAGTATCCATCAGAATGAAAAACACGATTGTTCCCCCCCCCGACACCCCGGGCGTTCACCAGGGGTTTGAGCAAAGGATTCAAAGTCCACCCACGGGGTCTGCGCTACCCTCATTGCAGGAAAGTGACATTGTTTTTCTTCGGAGTGGTAGGACTTTTATCCCAAGCGCGTCTGCATGGAATTCTGGAGGGAGGGGATTCAGATGTATTGACTGGAGCCCTCCCCCCCAATCACAAATGTTCTGGGTACCGCCTTGTGACAGACCATGACAGAGAGGCTAACTATAAAGTCCAAAGTTATGGTGTTGAAATGTACGGGCAGTTGTTGGTTTTGCCCATTTTCAGGGTGGCACTTGAAGAAGGCCCAGGTCATTAGAGGATGAGGAATACCACTCAACCTGCTTTGCCAGGACATCAGCATTTGGGTGTGGGTGATGCTTGCTCAGCTGGATTGTTTACTCTTCTGAATGAATTACCTTCTCCCACATAGTAGAAAAGAGCAAGAGTTCAGTAGCAGCTTAAAGACTAACTAAATCAGCATGGGTAACGAGACAGGAAACTTAGATCTCGATTCAGTCCAGGAGGGTACATTTTCTTGAGCTTCATTATCCGCTGCAGTTCTGAGACAGTTGCTTAATCGCAACTGATAATGAATCAGCAGGCATGACTGGATTAGGTGTGATATTTATTTATTTTATTTATTTATTTTATTTGTTTGGATTTATATCCCGCCCTCCCCAGAGGCTCAGGGCGGCTAACAGCGAGGCACGTATGCCAACTTTAAAAAAGATTCAACAATATAAATTCAAAAAACATATAAAACAACATATGCAGAGGGGTAGGAGGCATGGAGAAATCAGCATGGGTAATGAGACAGGAAACTTAGGTCTCAATTCAGTCCAGGAGGGTACATTTTCTTGAGCTTCATTATCCGTTGCGATTCTGAGACTGCTTAATCACAGCTGATAATGAATCAGCAGGCAGGACTGGATTAGGTGTGATATGCAGAGGGGTAGGAGGCGTGGAGAAATCAGCATTGGTAATAAGACAGGAAACTTAGGTCCTGATGCAGTCCGGGAGGATGTGTTGTCTTGAGCGTCATTATCAGTTGCAATTCAGCAGTCTGAGACTGCTGAATTGCAGCTGGTAATGAATTAGAGGCGCAACTGGATTAGGTGTGATATGCTGAGGGCTAGTAGGTGTGGAGAAATCAGCATTGTCTGTGACTGCCAAATCGAGAGCTAGGTTTCCTGTCTCCTTAGCAATGCTGATTTCTCCATGCCTTCTACCCCACGGTATATCACAGCTAATCCAATGATGTCATTTGGCTTCTGAAATCACTCCAGGTCAGTGTTCCCTCTAAGCTGAGTTAGTGTGAGCCAGCTCAGTTTTTTAGCCTCCGGCTCACATATTTTTGTAGGATGGCTCCAGAGCAAAACTAATTTATGCAGGAGCCAAATCGCTCGCTCAGAACTTCAATGCCAGTAGCTCACAGAGTAGAATTTTTGCTCAGAAGACTCCCCAGCTGAGAGGGAACATTGCTCCAGATATAAGGACACATGGATTCTCGTTCTAGCAGTTATCTGAAGAAGGGAGACGTGACTCACGAGAGCTCACCCCCTGCCTCAAGTTTTATTAGTCCTGAAAGTGCTCCTGGACGCTTCCTCTTTTCTAGCGCTCCAGACAGACTAACTTAATTTTTACTGCAGTTTTTCGTTATAAAATCAGTCGTTCAGGGTTATAAGCATGTCTGTGGAACGGTTACGAGCCCACAGAAGAACAAGTTAAATGGGAAACTGGGGGGCTGGGGAGGTATTGGTGAATTTCCTGCATTGTGCAGGGGGTTGGACTAGATGACCCCAGAGGTCCCGTCCAACTCCATGATTCTATGAAAACAACAATCCAACAAAAGGAAAGCCCAGTGGACGCCTCCTGAGGGAAACGGATCTACTTCTAGATACCAAACCAGCAGATTTGCTATCTACGGATTTGCTATAACCAGGGGTCATTTCGTAGAAAAAGAGGTGCAGGAGCTCATTAGCATCACTCATTAGCATAGCTTATTTGCATGTGCCACACACCCCTGACATCACCGGAAGTGTGTCAGAAGGCAACAACCACCGCTCAGGCTCCACTGGCCTGTTTTGGATTGCTAGCTATTAGGGGGGGAGCATGCAGATCTGCCCTCACAGAGGAGGGAGAGCTGGTACCTGAATAAACCTTGGTCTTAAAGGTGCCACTGAACATAAGAACATAAGAACATAAGAGAAGCCAATGTTGAATCAGGCCAATGGCCCATCTAGTCCAACACTCTGTCACACAGCGGCCAAAATATACCAGGTGCCCTCAGGAGGTCCAGCAGTGGGGCCAGGGCACCAGAAGCCCTCCCACTGCTGCCCCCTCCAGCACCAAGAATAGAGTGCATCACCTGCCCCAGACTGAGAGTTCTCATTCTATACCCTGTGGCTAATAGCCACTGGTGGACTTCTGCTCCATATGTTTATCTAATTTCCTCTTGAAACTGTCCATGCTTGCAGCTGCCACGACCTCCTGTGGCAGTGAATTCCATATGTTAATCACTCTTTGGGTGAAGAAGTATTTCCTTTTATCTGTTCTAACCCGACTGCTCAGCAATTTCATAGAGTGCCCACGAGTTCTTGTATTGTGAGAAAGGGAGAAAAGTACTTCTTTCTCAACCTGCTCAATCCCATTCATAATCTTATAAACCTCGATCATGTCACCCCTCAGCCGTCGTTTCTCCAAGCTAAAGAGCCCCAAGCATTTTAACCTTTCTTCATAGGGAAGGTGTTCCAACCCTTTTATCATTCTAGTTGCCCTTCTCTGCACTTTTTCCAATGCTATAATATCCTTTTTGAGATGTGGTGACCAGAACTGTACACAGTATTCCAAATGAGGTCGCACCAATGATTTATACAGGGGCATGATGATACTGGCTGATTTGTTATCAATTCCCTTCCTAATAATCCCCAGCATAGCGTTGGCCTTCTTTATTGCAGCTACACACTGTGTAGACATTTTCAGCGAGTTATCCACTACGACTCCAAGATCTCTCTCTTGGTCCGTCTCTGCCAGATCAGACCCCATCAATGTGTATTTATATTTAGGATTTTTGGCTCCAATGTGCATCACTTTGCACTTGGCCACATTGAACCCCATTTGCCACGTTGACGCCCACTCACCCATCCTCAACAGATCCCTTTGGAGTGCCTCACAATCCTCCCTGGTTTTCACCACCTTGAACAACTTCGTGTCATCTGCAAATTTAGCCACATCACTGCTTACTCCCAATTCCAAATCGTTAATAAACAAGTTAAAAAGCATGGGACCGAGTACTGATCCCTGTGGTACCCCACTGCTTACCACCCTCCACTGAGAAAGTTTCCCATTTATACTCACTCTCTGTTTCCTATTTATAAGCCAGTTTTTGATCCACAAGAGGACTTGTCCTTTTATCCCATGACTATTGAGCTTACTTAGGAGCCTTTGATGAGGAACTGTATCAAAAGCTTTCCGGAAGTCAAGGTAAATAATATCTATTGGGTCCCCCTTGTCCACATGTTTGTTCACTCCCTCAAAAAACACTAACAGGTTAGTGAGACAAGATCTTCCCTTACAGAACCCATGCTGAGTCTGCCTCAATAGTTTTTTGTTCATCAATGTGCCTACTAATTCTTTCCTTAATAACAGTTTCCACCAACTTACCCGGTATCGATGTCAGACTGACTGGCCTGTAATTTCCTGGATCTCCCCTGGAGCCCTTTTTAAAGATGGGAGTGACATTAGCTACCTTCCAGTCATCAGGAATGGAGGCAGATTTTAAAGAAAGATTACATATTTTTGTCAGGAGATCCACAAGTTCACATTTGAGTTCTTTCAGAACTCTCGGATGAATGCCATCCGGGCCTGGTGATTTATTAGTTTTTAAATTGTCCATCAGTCGGAGGACTTCCTCTCTTGTCACCGCAATCTGATTCAGGTCTTTCAAACCCCCTCCCGAAATCAGTGCTACTGGAGTGGGCAAACACTTCTCCTCTTCCACAGTGAAGACAGAGGCAAAAAATGCATTCAGCTTCTCAGCCATTTCCCTATCATCCTTCACTACTCCTTTTACCCCTTGGTCATCCAAGGGCCCCACTGCCTCCCTGGCTGGCTTCCTACTTCTAATGTATTTGAAGAAAGTTTTATTGTTGGTCTTTATGTTTTTTGCGATATGCTCCTCATATTCCCTTTTTGCTTGCCTGATCACAGACTTGCATTTTATTTGCCATAGTCTGTGTTCCCTTTATCAACCTCACTAAGACTAGCTTTCCACCGCTTAAAGGAATCCTTCTTACCTTTTACAGCTTCCATTACTTTATTTGTTAACCATGCAGGCTTTTTTCTATACCTATTTGTACCTTTCCTAACCTGCGGTATATATTTTTTCTGAGCTTCTAGGATTGTCTTTTTAAATAGTCTCCAAGCTTCCCCAATGGTTTTGACCTTCTCCACTCTTCCTTTCAATTTCTTCCTCACATGTCCCCTCATACCAGAGAAGTTACCCCTTTTAAAGTTAAAAGTGGTTGCGTCAGTCTTTTTGGGCAACTCCCTATCTGTACAAATGTTAAACTCAATGACATTATGGTCACTGTTTCTAAGTGGTGCAATCACTTTTACATCTCTCACCAGGTCTTGGGTGTTACTTAGGACCAAATCCAGGATCGCCTCTCCCCTGGTAGGATCTGTGACCATCTGTTCCACAGCACAGTCATTGAGAGTGTCTAAGAACGCAATCTCTTTTTCCCGACTAGAACTCATATTGACCCAATCAATGTGTGGGTAGTTAAAGTCGCCTATTACAACACAGTTATTTCGTCTAGCCGCTATCTTTAATTCATTCATCATTTTATAATCCTCCTCTATCTTTTGATCTGGTGGGCGATAACAAACTCCCACTGTTAAGCCTCCTTTTGGACCCACTATTTCAACCCATAGCATTTCCAGAAGGGAATCCAATTCTCTTACCCTCTCAATCTTACTGGATGGTATACCCTCTCTGACATACAGAGCCACCCCACCTCCAACCCTTTCCCCCCTATCCTTCCGATATAATTTATAACCAGGAATCACCGTATCCCACTGATTTTCCTCATCCCACCAAGTTTCTGAAATACCCACAATGTCTATTTCCCCCCCCAACACCAAGCATTCCAACTCCCCGATTTTACCTCGGAGACTTCTAGCATTTGTGTATAAACACTTATAGTTTCCCACGTTTGTTAAGCCCACAGCCTTCCTCTTGCTGCCTCGAGACCTTGCCAGGCAGTTCCTATCATTAGCCACAGTCTCAGTGGACAATTGTAATCCACTGGAGTCTTTTGGATGGCCGGCAAGCACAGGAAAGTGCGTGGCTGCTCGTGGATCGAGGAGGGTGGTGTGGAGGACGCACATGGCCTCGAGCAGGTAGGGGGCCAGGGTGGTGGCAGGGCAGAGGAGCAGGAGGAGGGCGAGTAAGTGCAGGAGGCTGGGGCGGAGCTCCTCGCAGGCCTCGCGGGAGTCGCCGGGGCCCGCCTTGCAGAGGCGCCGCACAAGGGCCAGCATGAGAATGGCCCAGGCAGTGGCAGAGCAGCCCAAGGGCCAGCTCGTGGCAACGCTCCACTGGGTCAGCCAGTGAGATGAGAAAGTCGAGGGGGGCTGCTGGGAGCAGGGGGCGGGGCTTGCTGCATGTGCCCGCCCCCCTGGGCTCCTTACTGCCGGAGCGTTGCTCCTGTGCGCTCCTGCAGGAAATCACCCCTGGCTATAACAAATCTGCAACCACTGATTGATCCCCACTCAGGCTCGACTGAGAAATGTTTTTTCCACCTACCTGGACATCTTCGATGAGGACAGAGTACTTGACGTGGTGGGACTCCAGGAAAACCTTAACGGATTGGAGACAAGCAAAGGGGACTTGGACATCCACTGGGTGATTGGGGTAGGAAGGGAAGTGCCAGAAATCGAGCTGAAAAATAGAAAAGGGGAATAAGTCACCGGATCACTGGAAGAAAAATGGCCTTTGGGGAGCAATTCACAAGACGCCCAAACTCAGCTCAAGACATGACAAAGAGGTGATCATCCAACTGCAAATGGAGGAATAGCTGGCAGTGTTCCCTCTAAGCTGAGTTAGTGTGAGCTAGCTCACCGTTTTTTAGCCTCCGGCTCACATGTTTTTTTTTGTCTTCACTCAGGAAGCACGGCTCCAGAGCAGACTAATTTCTGCAGTGGCCAAAATCGCTTGCTCACAACTTCAATGCTTCCCCTTGCTTGAAAGCCAGTCGAATCCGACTCTAGGGTTGCGGTGCTCATCTCCGTTTCAAAGCCGAAGAGCCAGCGCTGTCCGAAGACGTTTCCGTGGTCATGTGGCCGGCATGACTAAACACCAAGGCGCACAGAACGCTGTTACCTTCCCACTGAAGTGGTACCTATTTATCTACTTGCAATTTCTTGCTTTCGAACTGCTAGGTTGGCAGGAGCTGGAACCAGAGACGGGAGCTCACCCCGTCATGCGGCACTCTCGGGTCTCGAACTGCTGAACTACTGACCTTCCACAGCCTGCAGTTCAGTGCCTTAACCACTTGAGCCACCGCAGACTAATTTCTGCAGTGGCCAAAATCGCTCGCTCACAACTTCAATGCTAGTAGCTCACAAAGTAGAATTTTTGCTTGCAAGACTCCACAGCTTAGTGGAAGCATTGAGAGCTGGGTCGTCCACTGCTGCATGGAAGTTAGGGATGCCAGCCTCCAGGTGGGACCTGGGGATCCCCTGGAATTACAGTTCCTCTCCTGGCGACAGAGATCAGTTCCCCTGGAGAGGATGGTGGATGAACTCTATGGTATTGTACACCACTGAGGGTCCTGACCTCTGCAGGCTCCATCCCCAAATCTCTAGGAGTTTCCCAACTTGGATCTGGCAACCCTACCCCTCATCCCCTGTCGGTAGCCAGTAGGGACCTGGCAACCCAGAGTCGGTGCCAACTTCCAGGCAGGGCCAGGAGCTCTGGAATTACTACTGATCTCCAGGCTATAAAAATCAGTTCCCCCAAATCTCCAGGGATCTCCCAACCCAGAGTTGGTAATAGCACCATCAGGTCTGGGTTCTGAAATACCTGGATATTTAAGAACACAAGAGAAGCCATGTTGGATCAGGCCAATGGCCCATCCAGTCCAGCACTCTGTGCCACACAGTGGCCCAAACCCAGGGGCCACCAGGAGGTCTACCAGCAGGGCCAGAGATCCAGAAGCCCTCCCACAGTTGCACCCCAGGCACCAAGAATACAGAGCATCACTGCCCCAGACACAAGAACACAAGAGAAGCCATGTTGGATCAAGCCAATGGCCCATCCAGTCCAGCACTCCATGTCACACAGTGGCCAAAAATACCAGGTACCACCAGGAGGTCTACCAGTGGGGCCAGAGCTCCAGAATCCCTCCCACTCTGCCCCCCCAGCACCAAGAAGAGAGAGCATCATTTGCCCCAGACATAAGAACATAAGAGAAGCCAATGCTGGATCAGGCCAATGGCCCATCCAGTCCAACACTCTGTGTCACACAGTGGCCAAAAATACCAGGGCCATCAGGAGGTCCACCAGTGGGACCAGGACACCAGAATCCCTCCCACTGTGGCCCCCCAAGCACCAAGAAGACAGAGCATCACTGCCCCAGACATAAGACCATAAGAGAAGCCAGGATGGATCAGTCCAATGGCCCTTCCAGTCCAACACTCTGGCCAAAACCCAGGGGCCATCAGGAGGTCCACCAGCAGGGCCAGAACTCCAGAAGCCCTCCCACTGTTGCCCTCCCCAAGCACCAGGAAGACCGAGCATCACTGCCCCAGACATAAGACCATAAGAGAAGCCAGGTTGGATCAGGCCAATGGCCCATCCAGTCCAACACTCTGTGTCACACCAAAACCCAGGGGCCATCAGGCGGTCCACCAGCAGGGCCAGAGCTCCAGAAGCCCTCCCACTGTTGCCCCCC
>JAPDNY010001867.1:0-12134 GCA_029375565.1 Gekko gecko | reverse complement strand
TTTTTTTAATAAACAAAGTTTTATTGGGATGCATTCAACATTTTCAACAACGTTACCAATACAGTTTAAAGGAATTTCCATCCCTTCCCCCCACCCCCCTAATAGGCTTCCAACACTGCTAATAACAAAAGAATAGATTAGACGGTAATCAAGTTTAGACTTATAACATTCGACAAACCAGGTAACACATTTCAGATATATAAAAAACCTAACTATTTTCAACACAGTTTCAAATGAAAGTATAATACAATCCAGAGTTCACTTCACTTCTCATTCAGTATCCATACAAATCAAGATTATACATTTTCCCCTTCATTCTATATTCAGTTTCCATATACAGTTTCAAACCTTCCCAATCTTTTAGATACAGTTCTGCCATTTGTCCATTTAGTTTTTTCGTCATTTTGTCCATTTCAGCTAAGAACAGCAGTTTTCTAAACCAGTCACGTATATCCGGCACCTTCTCCGCTTTCCATTGCTGAGCAAAGGCCATTCTCGCCGATGTAATCATGTACCATAGTAGTGTCCTTTTTTCTTGTGGAATTTTTTCCATTGTCAGACCTAAGAGAAGAAGTTCCAGGCTTCTCTCAATCGGGACTTTTAATATTTTCTGCATCACACAGTGTATATTGGACCAGTATACCTTTGCTTTATCACATGACCACCACATATGGTAAAAAGAACCCTCTATTTTTTTACATTTCCAACATTTGTTACTCAAGTTCTTATCCATACTAATATTAGCAATCTTTTTTGGTGTCATATACCACCTGTACATCATCTTGTAACAATTTTCTTTTACATTGACACAGGTAGACATTTTAAACGATTTTTTCCACAAAAACTCCCATGCTTCCATAGAGATGTCTTTGTTCATGTTTATGGCCCATTTTATCATTTGCTCTTTAACAGTTTCATCCAAAGTATATGCAGTCAACAAAGTTTTATACATCTTTGATATCATTTTTCGCTCTCTTTTCAACCATATATTTTCAAACTCATCATTCTTAGCTCTAAAACCAACCTCTTTACAATCTTTTTTGTAAATATCCCGTATTTGACAATACTGTAACCATCCATACTCAAATTCTAGTTCATTGTTTGGTTTTAAAACATATTTTTTCCCCTCTTTTTGCAACAGTTCTTGGTATTTCAACCAATCATTACCTTTATGTTCTGACAGAGGATGTATAACTGCAGCTGGAACAATCCACAAAGGCCTCTCCTCAGAAACTGTATCCTTATATCTGGTCCATGCATCAAACAATGTTCTCCTTACATACTGATGCTTAAACATTGAATCAACTTTATTTTTCCCATACCAAAGGTAGGCATGCCAGCCAAATCTGCAATCGTGACCCTCAAGGGCCAAAAGTTTTCTATTTTCCAAATTAACCCAGTCAGATAACCAAGACATACATACAGCTTCATGATACAAATGCAAATTCGGAACTTGGAAGCCACCTCTGTCTTTAATATCGTACATTATTTTCATTTTAATTCTTGGCTTCTTTC
Organism: Gekko gecko; assembly: GCA_029375565.1. Lineage (NCBI taxonomy): Eukaryota > Metazoa > Chordata > Lepidosauria > Squamata > Gekkonidae > Gekko > Gekko gecko. The sequence continues at coordinate 10,619 of JAPDNY010001867.1, read as the reverse complement.
CTGCCCAGATAAATTTAAAAATTTCTCTTTGCCATTTCACCAACACTTTCACATCTTTCACAATTGGTATTGTCTGAAACAAAAACATTAACCTGGGCAGTACATTCATTTTGACAACGGCAATTCTTCCAAGAAGAGATAATCTAAGTTTTTCCCATTTTTCTAAATCACTCTTTATCAGAACCCACAATTTTTCATAATTATTCTTAAACAAATCAATATTTTTCATTGTAATTTCAACTCCCAAATATTTAACCTTTTTAACCACTTCACATTCTGTCACATTTTGTAACATTTGTTGCTTTGTAGCTATCATGTTTTTACACAATATTTTGGATTTATTCTTATTTACATAAAACCCTGTGAGATCACCAAATTCTTTAAGTTTTTCAAATATCATCGGCATATTATGAACTGGATCTTCAACAATAAACATAATATCATCAGCAAATGCTCTTAATTTATATGAAAAACCTCTGACATTCAAGCCTTTTATGTTATCATCATCCTTGACCACTTGCAGCAATATCTCCAAGATCCAGATAAATAACAATGGTGACAGGGGACTCCCCTGTCTAGTTCCTTTTCTGACCCGGAACCCGTCTGTTGATTCTGCATTTACAATCTTTACTCTTCATGCTAAATCTGACAGTCTGAAGGGAAAGTCAAATGGCGGAACCTTCTCCTCTAAGATTCAAATCTGCCTGAGGGTTCCTGAATGCCTTCACAGTGGGCAGTTTATAAAGAAAAAGAAGGGAAGAAGGATTACTTAACACACACACCCCGAAGAAATAAAGGGAAGAGAGACATGCTTGATGCCCCCAAATATTTCTTCCCCTACCTGATCCGGCTGCACACAGCCTGTTTTCACGGCTCCAGAAAAGGGGGAAGGCCCCGCATATCCCAGCTGCGTCCTTTTACTGCCTGTAAGGGAGGCAATGGAGGTGGGGAAAGATTATCCTGTCCGTGGCCTGGCCAAATTAAAGTTTCTGCTTGTTTTTACACTTAAGAAGCCTGACAATTCTGCACCTCAAAGATCATCACCCCCGCCCCTGCTCTGGAGAGGCTTTGCTTCGGATCCCTACACGTATCACATTTTACATTGCCATCCCCTCACTGGGAAAGAAGATTGGCTCCCTCACTGTACAGCTCCCATTTCCCAGTAAAACAGAGACACCCAATATGTAAAAACTGACTTGCACCCAGCACTGAGAATCAGAAATCCACCTACTAACAGAAGAGGAGGTCCTTATTTGTTCCCCAACACAGATGTGATTCCTACTTTGACAAGTAGGCAGGGAGTGAACCCTCCCAGGCTCTGGGAAAAGTGAATTCCACATATGTGGAGCCACCACCCAAAAGACCCTAATCCTTGTTGAGGGCAATCCAGTGCCACCAACCACTTGTATTAAAAGTAGGGGCTGGTAGGAAGGTGCCAGTTCTTGGAGGAAGCCATGGGGCAAGAGACAGTCCAAAAGAATAAACAACGAATCGTGTCATTTGTAAAATTAATAAATGGTTTTTCTGAGTGTATTTTATACTTCACCTTCTGGTTTTTCTGATGTATTTTATACTTCACCTTCCCCAACACAGATGTGATTCCTACTTTGACAAGTAGGCAGGGAGTGAACCCTCCCAGGCTCTGGGAAAAGTGAATTCCACATATGTGGAGCCACCACCCAAAGACCCTACTCCTTGTTGAGGGCTTTCCAGTGCCATCAACCACTTGTATTAAAAGTAGGGGCTGGTAGGAAGGTGCCAGTTCTTGGAGGAAGCCATGGGGCAAAAGACAGTCCAAAAGAATAAACAACAAATCATGTCATTTGTAAAATTAATAAATGGTTTTTCTGATGTATTTTATACTTCACCTTCTGGGTGTGGAACAGAGGACACTGTGGGTGTGGAGGGGGAGATATTTATGAATTTCCTGCATTGGGCAGGGGGTTAGACTAGATGATCCTGGAGGTCCCTTCCAACTCTATGATTCTATGAGTCTTCTACCTGGGTTGGCAGGCAATGCCTGGCAACCGGCAAAAGGGTTTGGTGAGGTACCACCCTGGGAGAAATGAGGACCTTGTCTACGTACAGGAAGTACATACCATAGTGCTCTATGAGATTCCTAGAGCTCCCTGGTTGTAACAAAGGGTAGTTCTAGGAATTACCAGAAAACGCTAGAGTAAAACCAGAAGTTCTTACCATAGAGTTTGCAGTGATCCCTAGAGCTACCTTTGTCATTGCTGGGGCCTGTATGGAAAGAACTTCCTGTTAAGTAGACAAGGCCTTATTTTTCTTTTCAATGTTTCTCTCACCGCCGCTAACGGGAGCTCCTACTGAAGCACACCTTAAGCTGCTTCTTGGCTGAAATTTCAAAAGCAGTGGTTTGGGCCCATAAAACTTCTCACGCCTTTTAAATCTGGGTGAAATAGCTTGAGGCTAGAATCACTCGAGAGGTGCCCACAGGGGAATAGTGCCCATTAAGCCTTACCGAGAGAACTGGCACCTCCATCACTCGCCTGCTCGATCTCCTGAAATAGCAGATTCTGCCCAGGGGCTGAAGCACTGTTCCCCGTTCCTCTGAACAGCCCCTGAAATTGCAGCAAAGAAGAAGGGAAAGTGATGAGGAAAACCCCAACTCAGCACAAGGCCTGGAGAAGGAGGGTGGAGAGAAAGGGGATGTTCTGCAGATGAATTCTTTTAAAAAACGGTGCCCTTGAGGAAAGGGCTCACCTGCTCTTCCTGCTTCACTCTCTCTGCCTGGCTGAGGAGGAAGCCTTCTGCCAGGGCCACCGCCTGGGAACTGTTCTCCGGCCCACATTCCCTGACCCATCTCTCCACCTCCGGGGGCAGGACGGCCAGGAACTGCTCCAGGACCACCAGGTCCAAGATTTCCTTCTTGCTGTGCCTCTCTGGCTCCAGCCACTGGCGACAAAGATGGTGGAGTCGGCTGCAGGTCTCTCTGGGCCCCTCGGCCTCCTGGTAGCGGAAGTTCCTGAAGCTCTGCTGCTGGACATCTGAGCTGGTGGTGTCCTCACCTGGGGCCTTCTGCACCGTTCTTTCCCAGAATCCCCCGTTCTTCTGTTCCTCCATGGCCTCAGGGATTCTTTCAGCCCCACGGCTAACAGAGTCTTCTTCTTCTGTCTTCTAGGGGAGAGTCAGACAAAGCCAGAAGGTTTCTCTACCTGTTTCTTTCTTTCCAGGAAGAGCCAAATTGACAGGGGCGAGGGAGCCCGCAAAGCCAGAAGGTTGTTCTGAGAGCAAAGTACGGAGGTCTCTCAACAGGCAAGAAAAAAGAGGATGAATCCGTCTGGCATCAGGGCTTCTCTCTGTAGGAAATGAGGCGAAGACAAAAGAGAAACTTCTGGCAACTGTGGCCCACGACAGCTCCCCTTGGATTCCCCTCAGTGGGGAATAATGCCAGAGTCCCCCCTCTAAAGGAGTCATTTTCTCTGGGGGAACTGATCTCAGTAGTGTGTATATATATCAGTTGTGATCCCAGGAGACCTACAGACCCCATCTGGAGTTTCAGTATTCAAACTACCATTAAATCTCACAAGTAGAGCAAGCAGGCTCACGTCTAGTTTTAAAACAAAAGCCACCTCAGGGATAGAGACGTCAAACTTCTAGAAATTTTGAAGCCGTGGGGGAAAACATTTTAGAAGAAGAAGAGGAGATTGGATTTATACCCCGCCCTTCACTACCCTAAGGTGTCTCAAAGCGGCTTACAAACTCCTTTCCCTTCCCCTCCCCACAACAGACACCCTGTGAAGGAAAAGAGATTGGATTTATACCGCCCTTCACTACCCAAAGGAGTCTCAGAGCGGCTTCCAAACTCCTTTCCCTTCCCCTCCCCACAACAGACACCCTGTGAGGTAGGATTTTGTTTTTAGGGGGGAAAAGAGGTAATTTGGGTGGGGGGATCTGAAATATATGCAACTCTTACTGTCCTATCAAACCTAAACTAATATTTACTGCTAAACTAATGTTTACAGCAGTGGGAGGGCTTCTGGTGTCCTGGCCCCACTGCTGGACCTCCTGATGGCACCTGGTATATTTTGGCCGCTGTGTGACAGAGTGTTGGACTGGATGGACCATTGGCCTGATTCAACATTGGCTTCTCTTATGTTCTTATGTTCTTATGTTCTTATGAAACGCACCATTTATAACTTACTTGGCATATGGAACTGCAATACCGGACACATGAATGGGATTTAAAAGTTATCCATGCTTTTATTTCTGCATAAGCAAAATTGCAACGATAATCCAGGATTTGAGAGACAGCTGCAAGCTGATGCACCCTCTGCTATGTTAGGGAAATAAACTACTTGTTTGTGGGTACCTGCATCACAGTGCTTTGAGAGAGAAGGGAGAAGGTCAACCACAAGGGAAGAGCCAGGTCAAAATGACCATGAAATGCAAGCAGCAGTTGAGAAGCAAGGAAAGCAGTTACATGCTCCTCCTCATGAAGAAGAAGAGATTGGATTTATATCCCACCCTTCACTACCTGAAGGAGTCTCAGAGCGGTTTACAAACTCCTTCCCCTTCCCCTCCCCACAACAGACACCCTGTGAGGCAGGTGGGGCTGAGAGAGCTCTGACAGAAACTGCTTTTTTCAAGAACAGCTCTTATCAGAACTATGGCTTGCCCAAGGTCATCCAGCCAGGTGCAAGGGGAGGAGTGGGGAATCAGACCCGGTTCTCTCCAGATTAGAGTCCGTACACTTAACCACGATGCCAAAGAAGTACAGAGGAGGGCAACCAAGATGAGGAGAACGTCTGAGGACCTTCCCCATGAGGAAAGGCTGAAGCATCTGGGACTTTTCAGTTTAGAAAAGAGACGACTAAGGGGGGGACATGAGAGAGGTTTCAAAAATGATGCATGTGATGGAAAGAGTTGGCCAAGAGAACTTTTTCTACCTTTCCCAAAATACTGGAACTTGAGGGATCCGATGAAGCTGATGAGCAGTAGGTTCAGGATGGACAAAAGGAAATACTTGTTTACTCTCACTGCCGGAAGATGTAGTGATGACCACAGGACTAAACAGATTTAAAAAGGGATTCGATAGATTCTTGTGTTTTTATGTAGGCCTCGGCCTCTCTGCCCTGTTGTTGGCCCTCCAGAGGAACTGGTTGGCCACTATGTGTGACAGGATGCTGGACTAGATGGGCTATTGGTCTGATCCATCAGGGCTCTTCTTATGTTCTTATAAAGGCCTCGGCCTCTGTGCCCTGTTGTTGGCCCTCCAGAGGGACTGGCTGGCCACTGTGTGAGACAGAATGCTGGACTAGGGGCTATTGGTATGATCCAACAGGGCTCTTCTTGTGTTCTTATAAAGGCCTTGGCCTCTATGCTCTCTTGTTGGCCCTCCAGAGGAACTGGCTGGCCACTGTGTGAGACTGGATGCTGGACTAGATGGTCCACTGGTCTGATCCAGCAGGGCTCTTCTGATGTTCTTAGGTATTCTTCCAGGTGCAAAAATGTATCTTGGATTTAAGACCTAAATATGGTTACAATATTGCCCACCTTGTCTTAAAAAGCATTCCACTCATTCTAAAAGGAAACATTTTGTTGGAGGATTCCCCCCCACTCCTTAAAATTTCAAATTTTTCCATTGGATTAAAAAAAGAAAAGCTTAGGGAAAAGCCCCCCCCTCCCCCAATTTCCCTGAATTTATTTTGGGCTTTCATATGTCTACTCAGAGAACTTCCTCTAACCCTTTGATGTTTTTGGCCGGCTTTTTTTTTGCTCCTTTTAGCATCTGCAGTGAGATTAGAAGCCTACATCCGTATTCAGCCCTGGAGGGGGATCCATTGTTCTGAGCTTGTGAACAAATTCAAGTCAAGAATAATTGCTGTGGTACTGGACTAGAAAAATTGCTCTAGGCCTTGAATGACAGCTTCAAGAATGGAATGACATTCACCAGGAGTAAAGTTTGCGACCAGTGGCACCTTTAAGACCAACAAAGTGCCACTGGACTCCCAGACTTTGTTCTGCTGCTTCAGACCAACATGGCTACCCACCTGAGTCACCGAAAGTTGCCTAAATGTTCTGGGACTGGAATGCCAATCCCCAGAATGGAATGACAACAAGAATATCTGCTCGGGGACAGATTCGGGTGGGTGGCCATGTTATAGCTGGAGAAGTGTGCTTGCACATGAAAGCTTATTATCTTGAATAAAACTTTGTTGGTCTTAAAGGTGCCACCGGACTCGAATGTTTGTTCTGCTCTGGGACAGGAATAACAGCACCTTGAGTGAAACGATGGTCTCTGGCAGCAGAAAAAATTGTTCTGGGTCTTGAATGACAGGTCATGCACCAGAATGGTGATCCCTAAAAGCAGAGAAACTGTTCTGGGTCTGCAATACAACCCACCAACCCTCTGAGTGGAATGATGGCCTCTGGGACTAGAGAATGTACTCTGGGATGGAATGACAGTCCTCAGAGTGGAACGACAGTCCCTGGGCATAGAATGACAGACCCCCCCAAAGAGGAATGACAGTCCCTTGGAGCAGAACAGCACTCCATTTTGGAAACTGTCACTGCAGTTCCAGAGTGGTTCTTCAGGTCCCGGGAATGTCATTCCATTCTGAGGGCTGTCATTCCATTCTAGGGCCTGTCTTTCTCCTGTCAGAGATGTCCTTCCACTCAACATACCGTTCACTCCTGCTGCAGAACAGTTTTTCTACTGCCAGGAAGTAGCACTTCCTTCCAGACCCAAAACGCTTAGTGAAGGGCCATGGCTCAGTGGTAGCGCCCACTGCTTGGGACGCAGAAGGTCCCAGGTTCAATCCCCAGCACCTCCAGTTAAAAGAACCAGGCAGAAGGTGATGGGAAAGACTTCTGCCTGAGATCCTGGAAAGCTGCTGCCAGTCTGAGTAGACAATACTCACTTTGATGGCGCAAGGGGCTGATTCAGGATAAGGCAGCTTCATGAGTTCATGCCATTCCCAGGGACCGGCATTCTGCTCTGAGGACTGTCATTTGAAGCTCTGATCAGTTTATGCAGATTATGCACGGGACAGAGCAGGTAGAGAAAGAAGTACAAGAACTAGTGGGCACTCCATGAAACTGCTGAGCGGTCAGTTTAGAACAGATAAAAGGAAGTACTGCCACAGGAATTCACAAAGCCAGTTTGGTGTAGTGGTTAAGTGCGGGGACTCTAATCTGGGAGAACCAGGTTTGATCCCCCACTCCTCTACTTGTACCTGCTGGGTGACCCTGGGCAAGTCGTAGTCCTGTCAGAGCTGTCCTTGAAAAAGAGCAGTTTTTGTCAGAGCTCTCTCAGCCCCGCCTACCCCACAGGGTGTCTGTTGTGGGGAGGGGAAGGGAAAGGAGTTTGTGAGCTGCTCTAAGACTCCTTCGGGTAGTGAAGGGTGGGGTATACATCCAATCTCTTTTCTTCTTCTTCAGGAGGTGGTGGCAGCTACAAGCATGGACGGCTTCAAGAGGAAACTGGACAAACATCTGGAGCAGAGGTCCATCAATGGCTATTAGCCACAAGGTACAGATAGGAACTCTGGGTCCTGGGCAAGTGATGCTCTGTATTCTTGGTGCTGGGGGGGGGGGGCAACAGTGGGAGGGCTTCCAGTGTCCTGGCCCCACTGCTGGACCTCCTGATGGCACCTGGTATTTTTGGCCACTGTGTGGCAGTGTTGGACTGGATGGGCCATTGGCCTGATCCAACATTGGCTGCTCTTATGTTCTTATGAGTCACTGCTCACATCTTCTTCAGTGACTCATGAAAGCACACACCCTGCCAAATATTTTTGTTAGCCTTTAAGCCTTGCTCTTTTCTACTGCCACAGACAAACTAACCTATCTTGATCTATCTCCCTCATGGGGAGAGCCAGTTTGGTTATAGTCGTTAGGAGCACGGACTCTAATCCGGGCGAACTGGGTTTGATCCCCCACGCCTCCACATGCATCTGCTGGTGTGACCTTGGGCCTGTCTCAAGTTCTCTCAGAGCTGTTCTCTCAAGGGCAGTCCTCGGAGGAGCTCTCTCAGCCCCACCTACCTCACAGGGTGTCTGTTGTGGGGAGGGGAAGGGAAAGTTGTTTAATTTTTAATCTATACTATTGTAAATTTTGTGCTGTTTTTATGTAAGCCATCCTCGGCTGGGAGGGCGGGACAGGAATTTAATAAATCAAATCGAATCAAAGGAGATTGTAAGCCGCCCTGAGACTCCTTTGGGTAGTGAAGGGTGGGGTATAAATCAGGAACACACAGAACACAGAAGGCTGCCTTAAACTGAATCCAGACCATTGTTCCATCAAGGTCCGTATTATCTACTTAGACTGGCAGCAGCATTTCAGGGTCCCAGGCAGAGGTCTTTCACATCATCCACCGCTTGGTCCTTTTTAACTGGAGATGCTGGCGATTGAACCTGGGACCTTCTGCATGCAAAGCGCAGGCTCTTCCGCTGAGAAGCCGCAGATCCAACCTCTGCTGCTTCTTCTTCTGATAAAATGGAGAAGAAGAGGGTGACGGGAGCCACTTTGGGTCGCCAGTCTACCTCACAGGGTTGTTGTAAGGATAAAAGTGGCGGAGAGGAGAATGATGAAGGGCGCTTTGGGCTCCCATTGGGAAGAAGAGCCGGTTGCAAATGAATTTAATAAACATAGGGGGGCAGCTTGCTTCTTAAATAGCCGCGGCGGGGGCGGAGAGCGCTTTTAGATCTGGCTGCCGCAGAACCCACACCCGGGCTGGACTTCTGCAACGCTCTCCTTATGGGGCGCCCCTTTTGGCAAATCTAGGAGAGACAATTTAGCCTCTCCGGAGTTCTCCGTCCCCATTTTTAAAAGAGGTGCGGGGTGGTGGGGGATGCCATTCCTCTCCGATCCTCTCCGTTTCTTCTTCGCCTCCCGATTTACCTTTGCCGTCATTCCCTGCCCTGCTTACCACCCCCACCCCCGATCCTTCCACTACATCAACTCCTGCAGCCAAATGCATTTGCAACTCACCAATTTTTTTGGAGGGGGGCGTGCTGCTCCTCGTAAGTAAATGCCAGGCTGCTTGCACAGAACAGGGTGTGGGAGGTGAGAACCAGGAAACATCCCCCCTGCCTTTCTAGCAATGCAGACTCTGTTCTACCCCTCCCCACCCGGGGGGTGGGGGGAGAGAGAAAGAGATCCCCAATTGCAGGATGAAGGCGCTGGGCTTTTATGCATTCACTGAGGGCCCCCCTCCCCCTTACCAAAAATCCCCAACGCAGAAATGCAAAAAAAAATTATTGCATGCTACAAAGAAACTCGAGCATCGAAATGGAACACAGCGTTTATTCTCGCCCCCCCCGGTCGTCTAATAGTTAAATCAGTGGCGCTCTGCTTCCTAGAGAGGAAGGAAAGGGGGTGTGTGGTTCCAATACCAGACTGGCCTTCCTGCCTCTGGATCTACCCCGCCTCCCCCTCCCCTCCCTCTGCAAAATGGTCTTTGCCTTTACTTTGCGAGTATCTTCAGAGGGAAGGAAAAGATCTATTGCCATGGAGACGGGGGAGCACTGACCAGTCTTGGTGACCCCTCTCTTTTCCACACTGACCCGGTGCATTCTAGTTGTTGACCTGTCTGACCAGATATACAATGCAGGTTAAAGGTAAAGGTAAAGGTGTCCCTTGCTCGAAAGCCAGTCGAATCCGACTCTAGGGTTGCAGTGCTCATCTCTGTTTCCAAGCCGAAGAGCCAGCGCTTTCCGAAGACATGTCCGTGGTCATGTGGCCGGCATGACTAAACACCAAGGAGCACGGAACGCTGCTACCTTCCCACCGAAGCGGTACAGTTCTGTTCACCACATCTCAAAAAGGATATTATAGCATTGGAAAAAGTGCAGAGAAGGGCAACTAGAATGATAAAAGGGTTGGAACACCTTCCCTGTGAAGAAAGGTTAAAATGCTTGGGGCTCTTTAGCTTGGAGAAACGACGGCTGAGAGGTGACATGATCGAGGTTTATAAGATTATGAATGGGATTGAGCAGGTTGAGAAAGAAGTACTTTTCTCCTTTTCTCACAATACAAGAACTTCGTGGGCACTCTATGAAATTGCTGAGCAGTCGGGTTAGAACAGATAAAAGGAAATACTTCTTCACCCAAAGAGTGATTAACATATGGAATTCACTGCCACAGGAGGTGGTGGCAGCTGCAAGCATGGACAGTTTCAAGAGGAAATTAGATAAACATCTGGAGCAGAAGTCCACCAGTGGCTATTAGCCACAGGGTATAGATGGGAACTCTCAGTCTGGGGCAGGTGATGCACTCTATTCTTGGTGCTGGAGGGGGCAGCAGTGGGAGGGCTTCTGGTGCCCTGGCCCCACTGCTGGACCTCCTGATGGCACCTGGTATATTTTGGCCGCTGTGTGACAGAGTGTTGGACTAGATGGGCCATTGGCCTGATTCAACATCGACTTCTCTTATGTTCTTATGTTCTTACCTATTTATCTACTTGCAATTTCTTGCTTTCGAACTGCTAGGCCGGCAGGAGCTGGAACTAGAGACGGGAGCTCACCCCGTCATGCGGCACTCACGGGTCTCGAACTGCTGAACTACTGACCTTCCACAGCCTGTGGTTCAGCGTCTTAACCGCTTGAGCCACCGCAGCTCCTTACACTGCAGGTTGCAGCAATACAAAAATT
>JAPDNY010001866.1:0-12136 GCA_029375565.1 Gekko gecko | reverse complement strand
GGTAGAGAAAGAAGTACTTTCTCCCTTTCTCACAATACAAGAACTCATGGGCACTCAATGAAATTACTGAGCAGTCGGGTTAGAACAGATAAAAGGAAGTAGTTCTTCACCCAAAGAGTGATTAACACATGGAATTCACTGCCACAGGAGGTGGTGGTGGCTACAAGCATGGACAGCTTCAAGAGGGAATTAGATAAACATATGGAGCAGAGGTCCATCAGTGGCTATTAGTCACAAGGTATAGATAGGAACTCTCAGTCTGGGGCAAGGGATGCTCTGTATTCTTGGTGCTTGGGGGGCAACAGTGGGAAGGCTTCTAGTATCCTGGCCCCACTGGTGGACCTCCTAATGGCACCTGGTATTTTTGGCCACTGTGTGACAGAGTGTTGGATTGGATGGGCCATTGGCCTGATCCAACATTGGCTTCTCTTATGTTCTTATGTTCTTAAAAGCCTGCAAGGGTGGGGAGAGTGAAATAATGTTGGAGTAAAGCAGAGAGGGAAATTAAGGAATTAAAGGATAAAAAGGATGTAGCAGACTCAGAAGAAAGTAAAGAAAAGACAGAACAGGACAGAGTTTCACAATAGACTGTAGAACTCTTATTGCAGGGGAAATTATTTTTGACAGAACAGGAGATGAATATTAAGTAATTTAGGTCCAGAGGTAAGTGAGCACACTGTTGCTTGACTCTACATTTGTTCACTTAGAAAAGAATCCTACTCACAGCCTGATCTCGTGCACTTTATTTATTTTATTTACTTTATACATAGTCTGCCTTTCGCACTGAGACTCAAAATGGATTACACAGTGCAAGTCAATGCAATAATTCACGAGACATCTAATAAACAATGCATTAAGACTAGGATTATAGCAATTTGAAACAGAGCAAAATAATTATGCTTGGTATATCAAACAATGTAGAAAATGATATTACAAAGGTAGAAAGTGTTGGAAATATGTGTGTTGCAATGTTTAAAATTCAGTCATTATAGGGTTAATGTGCATTATCTTGTGTGCTATTATTTAGACACCTGGAAGGAAACCTGGCACAGAGCCAATGGAAACAAAGCCCATGTAAATAAAGTCTGTTTACTCACAATCATTGGTTAATGCATTCAGGTGATCTCCTTCTAGGGGTCAAGAAGAAAGAAAGAATCTCCATCGCATGTGGTCAAAGTATAAAGATGTAGGCTTAGGTGTCTTTGTTGTTTTATAGATTGCCTGTGAACCCTTCCCTTAGAAATAAAGGTTTTTACATAGAAGAAAATGCCTCCTCTCCAGTGAAGCAGAGATCCAGTGCAATCTCTGAATGTTTAAGGATTTTTGCCAATTTTTCCAACAGAAAGCACTGCAGTATTACCTTTATTAAAATGCCCTCTTGAACCATTCTGTTTTACATAGTTGGCAGAATGACAAAAGTGTGAAAGCTTTCCTGACTTCCTCTGGAAGCCCATTCCACAAAATGGGAGCCACAACAGAAAATATGTGTATATGGACAGTTGCTGATCTTTACCATTTGTTGGGTAGCACCATTAGAAGCTGTAGTTAGTGATTTACAGAGAAAAGAAGGTTGAATTTACAGTTTCAGGTTTCAGTAAGTGGAAGAAGGCTTTCACACTTCTTCAGTTCTGCAAACTATGTAAAACAGTTGCTTGGGAGGGCATTTTTATAAAGCTTACACAGAACAGGACTGTAGTCTATGCCATAGTGTATGTTATATATTGTTGATTTGTTCTATGATCTGTCATGCTTTGTTTTCATTTTTTGTCATTCCATTTTCTGCATTGCTTGACATAGCATGTTTGATACTTTTTTTGCATTTTTGTAAGCCTAGTCTTATTGCATTGTTATTACATCTCTCATGCTATAACCTGGTCTAAACTATAAATAAATAATAAAGTAAATAAGTAATGATGGACTGACCACTGCTGTACTCATTTGCCCCCCAGTAAATATTTTCTGGCTCAGGTGTGTGTGTGGGGGGGACTGTGGCTGTGCTTGTTCCAGCCTGGCCTAGGCAAGTCTGAATTTGGTACCAGGAGCCTGACTGAGCTCAGCCAGGTACTGGCACTGGACAAATGATTAAAAGAAGGTGCTGCACTACTTGTGGATCTGTTGAGTTACTGACCTGGTTGAATAAACATGTATCAGAAATGGCATGGTGCTGTAAATACCAGTGCAAGTACCCCAACATATGCCCTTGGAGACATCAAAGCCTGCCCCCCCTTATGGTGAACTGGGTGTTACCCAAAGAGGCAGTCTCCTATTTAATTGGGGAAATTAGCTTAAGGAGACCGAGCAAGAGGGGGTAACTGGGATCTCCACCAAGGTGTACCAGGATTTTTCCCTTTAAGAGAGCTCTCAAATAAACTAGGCATATGTTAAATCAGAAAGGCTTTTTATTAAAGGAGAAATAAAAGGGCAAAACACACTTAAAACACGCAAGCTAGCTAAGAGGAAAACAGGGAGGAGTGGGAATAGTTAAGGGAGAAGGGGCTATAATTACCAGATCTTGCAGAGGTCCATGGCAGCAGCAGCAAAATGACCAACATTTCACAGGGAGAAGAAGAGAAGGCCCAGTTTAAAGGGATTGCACAAGAAGTGCAAAAAACAGCTGAGCGATGGGGAGCAGCTTGCTCCTCGCTGTTCAGCTGTTTTTCATGATTTCTCCAAACCCCATTTAAAGGTTGGTTCATAGTTCAGCCACAATCCATGAACCAACACAAACTGCATTTTTCCAATTCATGCCCACCTTTGAAAAGCATCATCTCAACATAATTATAATTCTCATCATAGCCAGATCTGTGCATACTTAAATCCAAAGATTAGAGCAACAAACAGACAAATCTTTCTACAAACCTGAAAAAGCTCCAGGTTTGCAGAAAAATCCAAAATCTTAAAAAAAACCCCACAGCACTTGTACCTGTCAGAAATGAATGTCTACAGTGGCTGTCGCTATGCAACTATAACAGTATTTTGAACCTTTCTTTCTGTCAGAAAAATGCCGAGGGTGAAGGGTCTTCCCAAGACTGGTCGAAGCTGCATTTGTCTTTCCCACCGGTGTCCCTGCCTTCTGAGTCTTCAAAAAAGCTGTCTACGTTTGCTTTCGTTTTCACACTTCAACAGTACTAGCATACTTTTGCATGTCTGCCTATGTTTATCGCCCTCTTGTGGCGGCTCCACTGTTGTTGCGCCTCCACACCGCTTTAAATGAATCTTCTCCAAACAACTCTTCAAACAAGCATAGAGAAAGATTGTGTCACAGCAGCACGAAACTGATTTAAAAATGCAAATTAAGGTTGAATCTGTATTTGCATTTTTAAATCAGTTTCGTGCTGCTGTGACACTATCAAGCATAGAGAAACACAGCTTCACAGCAGCACGAAACTGATTTAAAAATGCAAATACAGCACGAAACTGATTTAACAATGCAAATGCAGATTCGACCGCAGATTTGACCATTGTTTTGGCCTTTGAGGAAGGACTTTGAAGCAGGCAGCAACTTGCTACCACCTTACTTACAAGATTCACACAGGAGTGGCTGCTTGCTACTGTTCAAACGCAGCCACCTCACAAAAGCCTGTGTGACGTAGAGGTTGGAGTTTCAGAATAGGGATACCCAGGTTGGAGTCACCACTCTGTTTTGGGAGCTCACTGGGTGATCTGGGGCCAGTTACATATTCTCTGCCTAACTGGCCTCACAGGGTTGTTGTGAGGATAAAATGGAAGAGAGGAGAATGATGTAAGCTGCTTTCAGTCCCCATTGTGGAGAAAGGCAGGTTATAAATGAAGTCGATAAATTAAAGAACATAGCTGAAGATGGATGTGTGTGTGTTAAAATGTGATTTAATGGTTTAAAACACAATTTTATTTCTTCGGTGCAGCAAATGGTGGCGGGTAGCCAGGCCTCCCACCCCTTGAGGTCTGGCTGCTGCTCCATACAGCAGTGGAAGAAAAATGGGGAAGGGTTCCAACTCCCAGCTGGAACCGAAAACTGATGTGGCATCTTTGTGTTCCACTGTCCCAATCTGAATAGTGCCTCTGCACAGCTGAGTTCTTAATCTAGGCATACATCTGATCCAAAGTCTTTATGCAAGCCACATGCCCACCATGTGGACTTTATAATATATGAATTAGCTTTGAGGATGGGACTTTGATCTTCTTTTGGGAGACTGGGGAGGGACCTGCCTTCTCTGTTGTTCATGGCCAAGTAAGATCTCTTGGATTGTGACAGGCTATGTGCTACGCTCTCTGTACCTTGTTGAGGAGTCTGTTTGCCCACTGCTGAGTGAGCAAAGGATACTGACTAGTGTGCCAACAACATACTATGATCTTAGGGCAGGGCTACTTGTCAGTTTCAGAGAAAGCCAATGTGGGAGCAACTGTAATCTCTAATACTGAGACTGCAACTTCTTACCTTAAAAAGAGGTGGGGAAAAAGTCACATTTTTGTCTTAGTTAATAGAAATGAAGCAGCTCTTGGCGCAAATGGATAAGAATCAGTTCGAAGGCATGATGAAGCTAGAGAGACGAACAATGGAGAGGGATGTTCTCAGTGAAGAAAAACGATCTTTGGAACGAGAAAGAAATGAAATGAAGCAGAGACTGAAAGAAATGATAGAAGAGAATGCAAAGTGCAAAGAAAAGTAAGATTTTGGTTTAGGATTCCTTAGGGGTCTTCCTCCCATTCTGAAAAAAGAATTATTTGTTTTTTGATTGATATTTGTATGCTCCAAAGCAAATCTTGAAGGTGGTATGTGTATTTTATTTATACATTAGATCTTGTACTCCATTTTGTTATGTAAACTCAGGATGATTGCATTGTCTCATGGTTCTGAAATTTCCACTTTCCCCTCCTTTTCCTATTACTTCCGAATTTTTTATGAACTAGAACAAATATTTCATGTATTAGAATAATTTCTCCCCCTCTAATAAACTGTATCAAAGTATTCACAGCCAAGGATGGGGAGTGTTATCAAATACTGTTTAGTCTAACATCATCCTCAGAAATAAAACAGCACCAAGGTCTGTTTAGATGGTCCTCAGAGGAGTCTTGTTGTACTTTCCCTCCATATTTAGGAACATTGTACAAGTATGTAGTTCCTGGTTTTGCTAGGCTGTTAAAAAACAGAATACTTCACTTGACTGAAATAATTATCAGTGAAAAAGCTCTTCAGTCTCAAAGTTGCATTGGTGCTGATATGAGCCAACAACAGATGGGACTTCAAACCTTTCAGAGAGAAAAACACTACAATACATTGCCGCATAGGTCGTGGTGAGGGCTTTTGGGGGCCAGTCTCTTTATTATCATTCTCAAATAACCGGTTCTGACTCTTTGGTTTTGACAGTGCAATCTCTCAGAGGTGCCGAACCCAAGCTGCTGAAGAAGCCTTAGAAAAGCCACGTGGCTTCATTATGAGGCCGAAAGAGGAAGGCGCCTCTTAGAACATGAGAAAGAAGAGAAACAGTGCGCGCTATGGATGGAGAAATACAATACTTTGGCTGACGTCGTGCATTCTCAAGAAGAGGAAAACTGAAAAGACAAAACAAGGCTGTATGAACCGTTTTGATATTTTATCAGCAACATTTTATGATTAAAAGTTCTGAAAAATACTTCATGGTTTTGCCAGAAGTCTCATGGACTGAGGCTGAAGTACAAAGTTGCTTTGTACTGTCAGAGCCACAGCTCATTTAGCATTGTTCAGTCTTCCTGGTAGCAGCTTTCCATGGAGGAAGAAACTGAGGATACAAGGATAGAACCTGGGACCTTCCACATGCAAAACTGATGTTATATCAGTGATCAGTGGCCCCTTCTTTTCTCAGGTTGAGATAACCTGGTCTAGTTTATATTTGACTGTATATGCTCAGGGCTCTCCTTTTTATTTATTTATTCAATTTATTCAATTTATAGACTGCCCTCCCACGCATGTGGGCTCAGGATGGTTTACAACATTTCGATAAAATACAATCAATCAGTGAAGAGTTAAAATTATTAAAATTCCAAAAACTAATACAGGATGGCACTTAAAACCATTTCCTACCCTTACCACATGGGGGGAGGGCAAAAAGGAGGAGAGAGAGAGATGGTGCCGTGGAAGGAGGGCCAGGCATGATGGAAACCGTTGCTGTCCTCAACCCCTAGGCCTGGCAGAATATCTCTGCCTTACAGTCCCTGTGGAATATAGTAGCATCTAGCCTCCAAAACCCTCCTGGGTCACCGTAAGTCAACTGTGACCTGAGGGCATTTTACACACACATATAGGCACCACGGCTGCATAGTGAGGAAGAAGAAGAAGAGATTGGATTTATACCCCGCCCTTCACTACCCAAGGGAGTCTCAGCGCGGCTTACAAACTCCTTTCCCTTCCCTCCCCACAACAGACACCCTGGGAGGTAGGTGGGGCTGAGAGAGCTCTGACAGAAACTGCCCTTTTTCAAGAACAGCTGTGCCAGAGCTTGTGACTAACTCAAGGTCACATCAGCAGGTGCAAGTGGAGGAGTGGGGAATCAAACCCGGTTCTCCCAGATTAGAGTCCCTGCACTTAACCACTATACCAAAGAGGGTTACAGCTACCTTTAATATAATCAGAGTTAGCAAATTCTACGTAGGGCACCTGGAATTTCAACTGATCTCCAGACTACAGAGACCAGTCCCCTTGGAGGAAATGACAGCTTCCGAGAGTAGACTTTTGTGGCATCACATTCCCACGTCCCCTTCCCCATCCCCATCCCACACTGTGTCTTCCTCAGCTACTGTCCTCAAATATTCAGGGATTTCTCGTCACAGTTGGCAGCCCTAAAGGTGACTGTACTGCACTCTGCTCTTTGTGTAGGGTTGCCAACTTTGTGTTGCAAAATACCCGGTGATTTAGGGTGTGTGTGTGTGGAACCTGGGGAGGGGGGACTTGTGGAGGGGAGGGAGGAAGGGAGGGTATAACCCCATAGAGCCCACCCTCCAAAGCAGCCAATTTTTCCAGGGTCTGGAAATCAGTTGCGATTCTGTGAGATCTCCTGGCCCCCTTGGAGATGGTCAACCACAGGGCTTTCTACAGGTTCCACCAGCATAATCCTTATAGGCTGCGATCAGATAGTCACAAACAAAGCTTGCAGGTGATGAGCATGAATTTAGTCTATTGTAGGGCTTGTGTGCTCCCTCCTTCCCTCTTATAGTACTGTAAGATCAAAGACTTTCTGGTTTGGCCTAACTCCATCTTTTGTGATGTCGGTATGTAGGCAACATCAGCAAACCGGGATCCTGAGATGCATTTTAATCTTGGTTTAGAATCCCACTTGCCTGGGATGAAACAAGCCCGTTAAGATGCCAGCATTATGATGTCACAACACATTTAAGCTAAGCGGAAGACTTCTTAAATTCACAAGCCTTCGGTTATGGTGTGCAAGAAGGAGAGAGTTTTTGAGGCACCAAATAAACCAGCCTAACTCACAAATCTGATCAGAACCCTACTCATCCATCTGCTTCTACTTATATTTGTCCATTCTTTTTAAAGTGTTGCGTAAGTCATGTAATATGGCCAACTATGTCAACAGCATTTCTCCCTTTCTTTTCTTAGTGCCAGGTGAAACTGAAGAATTACTTCTTGTGCCTCAGTGAAAGCAGTGAACAAATATCTGTATTAAAAAATGAGGATGGCACTCTACAAAGGTTTGCGGTAAGCCTTCCATTGAGATGATCGTGTTACAAATTGGAATTTGCATTCGCTTGAACTTGGACTGGAAAAAAATAACACCAGACTCCTATGTAGCAGAGTAATAGCATCAATTATTATGACACAGGGATTTAAAATGTACACTAAACACGTGCCAAAATTATCACACTTCATATGCCAGGTTTGGAATGTTGTATCAACATGATTTGGCCTAATGGAAATAACAGTCTACAACAGTGATACTCAGTGGCCTGAGAGTCACATAAGTGTCAACTGTGGCACTTCTGGGCGCTGATACCCAGTGTGGCACCTGTCCCATGTTTAGGATTGCCAGGGCTATTTTGGGGCAGGAATGCCCAGGAACAGAGTTCCGGCTGGCTCCTGAGTTGGCCACGCCCAGCAGGAACTCATTAGCATAACAGGCCATACCCAACAGCAGAAACTCATTAGGATTGGCTACATTAGGGGTGTGTGGCCTAACATGCAAAGGAGTTCCTGCTACAAAAAAAGCCCTGGGTTTTGACAACAAACAAGGTAAACAGAATGAGAAGCAAAGGTGGGTGTGGCTGGATGACCACACTACTGGTAACATGGGGGTGTGGCCTAATATGCTAATGAGCTGTGCTGTCAGGGGTGTGGCCTAATATGCTAATGAGTTTCTGCTGTTCGGTGTGCCCTATTATGCTAATGAGTTCCTGCTGGACTTTTTCTACAAAAAAAGCCAAGCTGCAGGTGGAACCTGGAGTTCTCCTGCTTTTACAACTGATCTCCAACTGACTCAGTTATCATGGAGAAAATGGCTGCTTTGGAGGGTGGACTCTATGGTATTATACCCCACTGAGGTCCCTCCCCTTCCCAAACCCTGCCCGCTACAGGCTCCACACCCCAAAACTCCAGATATTTCCCAACCCAGAGCTGGCAACCCTACCTGGTGTTTCAGGAAAGTGAGCAAGGTAATTGCCCTGTAGGGTTTGTGCTTGGCAAATAATTCAAAGCTTGAAACAGGGACTGAAGGACAAGTAAGTACTGGGTTTCAGGCCTTATGCTAGGGATCAATTTTGTACTCATTAGCCACCCCCCCCCACACCCTTTCTCTGTAGCCTCTGCGCTTTGCTACGGTTGTGAGAAGTGGACCCTCCATAAGAAGTAAATGAGTGCAAGTTCAGACTTCTGGCAGGATAATACGTATTTCAGTATATGCAGTGGGTGGTATATATCTACAGTAGAGATGTGCATGAATATCTTATTTTTTGTTTTTGTAGATGCCCATTATGAGTCTTTGTGTTTTATGACATGTGATGCAATCGTATACCGTTTTTCATATCATTTATAAAAATAATGTCACAATTGCATACATTAAGGGCAAGAAAATCTATAAAATACTGTGAAAATAGATCCTGGTATGTTCAAGTTGCACGAGGAAGAGTCAAAAATGAAATGGGGATCTTTGAAGCAGTGTGAGTGATGGAGCTCTCTTCTACCAGTGTCTGACGTTACTAGAAAAAAAGATGAGGAAAACACAGCTCCCTGCACTGTTGAACTGTTAGAACAGGCAGAAGCTACATGCTCTATGGCCACCTAATAATGGACATTGTTTGGCCAATAGAAGAAGAAGAGTTGGTCTTATACTCCACCCTTCACTACCTGAAGGAGCTTGGAGTGGCTTACAATCACCTTCCCTTCCTCTCCCCACAACAGACACCCTGTGAGGTAAGTGGGGCTGTGAGAGCTCTGAAAGTTGTGACTGACCCAAGGTCACCCAGCTGGGTTTATGTGGAGGAGTGGGGAATCAAGCCTGGTTCTCCAGATTAGTGTCCACTGCTCTTAACCACTATACCAAACTGGCTCTCAGCAGAAACTTAACAAAGGCTGCGGTCACACGTGCCAGATAATGCGGGGGGAAGCAAGGCTATTTGCTCCGTAGCAATTTGACCCATATTTGCGTGATCACACAGTCCCAGTTCCCTAGCAAGTTTTCCGACACTGGGAAAATCAAGTACTTTCCAGGTATTTGTGCTCTGAATCCACGATTTTGCCTATCTGGACAGCCATCTCTCACAATGATTGCGATCAGGTCATCTGGACGTCCTTCTTCTGGTAGGTTTGTTTTTGCGACTTTCACCATTGTGTGCATATGCACTTATGCACATGTGCAAATATTTTTTTTTAAAAAATTATGCCGCACTGCTACTTGGGCAGCACAGCTGTCTGCGATCACACAGGGGAAGTCCGTCTGTGACCCATAACAACCTGTTTGACAGTGGACTTTTCCCAGTGTCTTTTAACTCCGCTCTTGCGGCAGAGCGAAACGGGTTGCCGACATGTGCGGGACGCTGGCCAGATGTTCACGTCTGATCGTGCCCGTTAAATCCGCCCGGCATTCATCCCTCTCACACGGCTAATTGTGCATGTGATTGGAGCCAAAGAATTCTATTTTACTGAGAGAATTTAGCATGGTGTATTTGCTAATTCTACGTGAGAGACTACCAGAAGTATTATTTTCATCTGCCTTGCATCATGGGAGGCTAGATTCCATCTACCTCACAAGGTTGTCTGTTGTGGGGAGAGGAAGGGAAGGCGATTGGAAGTCACTTTGAGACTCCTTAGGGTAAAGAAAAGTGGGGTATAAAACCCGACTCTTCTTCTGCTCTTCTTAGAGATGGAAGAAAATAGGCACATCATTAGGAGTGAGCAGCATTCATGTCTACTTTCCGTTCTTCATAGAAGCAATCTGTTTCTCCTTTAATAATGCAGCAGCCAAGATATGAATACATTTACCAAATATGCATGTGTATGCTTTCATGCCTGAATCAGATTAAATGTGTAATTAGTATGTGACTGATTTATGATATATTTGTTTAGAATTTTTACATGAAAGTACATATTGAGGATTCAATTTAACCATATTTTTAATCTACTTGAAGGAGGTTCAAATTAAATGTCAGAGACCCCCCTTTATTATTATGGAATTTCAGCCAGACAAACGGCTTATGATTTACAGAATAAGTCAGTCTTTCAAATGAAGATTTTTTAGGTATCCAATAGCAACCCACAAAACACAGATTCTCATGTAACTTTTATTTATTTCACTTCTTTACACCTGAAAAAAATCAAAATAAGAAAACAAATATTTTGAAACAAACCTAATGAAGTTCAAAAGCATATGAGATGGAAATTCACATTAACCATATTAACCATAATTAGCTATTATGACTAAGAAATAATGGGCCTGTACAGAATCATGGGATGGGGAATAATTTGTAAATCCCATCCTACCCTTTAAAATATCCCTCTAAGTTTCTACAGGTGAATTTCTTCCCACTACCATCCTTTCCTTTAACTGATACATCGCAGCTCTCGCTATTCTGTCCCTCATGATGTATTTCTAGTTCTCATCAGGCTGGGGGAGGGCTTGGCTTTGTTCCCTTCTGGTTAATTTTCAAAGTCATATCCCCCACCCCACCCCCGCCGCATATTTGGGTAGTCCACCAGTAGGTGAAGGCTGCATCCACACAATGGTAAGTTTCCATGTTCCTGATGTCACTGCTGGGAATGCAGAGGCATTCACAGGGGCAATGCGAATCCACATGGCAGTTTTCTCCAAAGTTTCCTTGCCCAGTCTCCTGTGGCTGTTACCCCCCTCCCCCGAAGATGGGGGGAAATGCAGTGAGGGCTGTTACATTCACAGTTGTCTTATAAGAACTATTTAATCGCACAAATTGCTCCCTGAGAATTGTACCCCCTACTTCCAGCTGCCATTTCCCGCTACCATTACAAGTGGCAGTGGGAGAAAAACAAACAAAAGTCAGTGATGGGCTTATGGCTTTATGTCACTTCTGGGGAAAACCCATTTTTACCATAGAATTTCTGGTGATTCCTAGAGAGGCACAATGCCAATTCCAGATTTTCCTGGAAGTGATGTCAGACTGTTGCTGATGGCGCCCCACCTCCCCATCTCCTGGACTCCTAGTGATTACCAGGCTGTTGCTGGCTACCCTACTCCTGAGTAATCCATCTGTTACTCCCCAGTGTCTGGGCAAGATGATGAACAGTGGATCTACCTCATTTCTGTGAAATGCCGAACGCATCACTTTGTCCCAGGCTGGCAGAGCCTCCTTCACACTTACTTGCAGCTCTGTGGACTGGCTGGGAGACGGTGGCAGTGTCAGAGGGTAGGCAGGGTGCTTAGGCAGACTCACCTGGCAGGAGCATCCGGTGGCGGTGGGGGAGCACAGGGACAAGGCCTCAACCAGCACACCCAGGACACAGGCTGAGGGGACTGGAGTAGGCCAGGAACAGGAGCCACAGGAAGCGCTTGGAGACCAACAGAGGCAGGAGACAGTGACTACCCAGGAGCAGCACCGGCCATCAAGAGGTTGTTTGAAGCCTAAGATTGGCTGGGGCCAATGAGGCAGGGAAGCACAGAGGGAGGCCCATTGGCTCAGAAACTAGGAATCAGCCAGTCCCCAC
>JAPDNY010001865.1:0-12151 GCA_029375565.1 Gekko gecko | reverse complement strand
CCGTAGTTCTGACAAGAGCTGTCCTTGAAAGGGCACTTTCTCTCAGAGCTCTCTCAGCCCCACCTGCCTCACAGGGTGTCTGTTGTGGGGAGGGGAAGGGAAGGGAGTTTGTAAGCCGCTCTGAGACTCCGAGTGAAGGACGGGGATTAAATCCGATCTCTTCTTTTCTTCTTCTCTGTCCCCCCAGTCCAGACACAGGTCTCACAGAAGTCTGAAATATGTTGGCAGCATTTATAATTCCTGAGGCTCATCGGTACCTGGGGCTTTGCTTCTGACTCTCCCTAAATTTAGCGTAAAATGTGTTTTCAAATGTGTTGAGTGTACACAGGGCGAGGTTTCATAAACTCTGGGAAGGGGCTGTGTGTGAAGCAGGGAACAAACAAGCCAACACCCTTCCTTCATTCTTTGTCTCACTAACAGGCAGTGGAGAGATGCCGTTGAGCTGTCATCTTTTCAGAGGCATGCAAACGGCTGCTGCCCCTCCAGTCCAGGTAGGAGACATGAGCGGGGGGTGGGACAGACTGGGCCCCTCCTCCTTTCTCGGGGGCTTCTGCTCCTGCTGTTCCTGGAAGGTGTCCGGGTGAGAGATTCTCTGAACCCCATTCCCTTCACCCATCCCAAGCCTTACATCCTGTTCCTTCCCAGACGAGTCCCTCCCAGTGTGCCGTCTCTGCCTGGCCTGATCTCTGAGGAGGGAATCGGCTTTTTCTTTCAGTGCCCCATTTCCTTTGAGGAGGTGTCCATCCATTTCACGGAGGCAGAGTGGGCCCTGCTGGATCCGGGACAAAGAGCTCTGTACAGGGAAGTCATGCTGGAGAACTACGGGAACGTGGCCTTTCTGGGTAAGAATTGCTGCCATCGCTGTGAGCCCTGAATCAAAATACAGAATAGCCGCACAATGTTTTGAGGCCTGTCCTGCTGTTTGGGGAGGGGTTGTGGCTCACTGGCAGAACGTCTGCTCTGGCATGCGGAAGGTCCCCGGTTCAAACCCTGGCGGCATCTCCAATTAAAAGCATCAGGTAGGAGGTGATGTGGAAGAGCTCTGCCTGAGACCCTGGAGAGCCGCTTCCTGTGTTCCTGTGAGTGTCCTCGCCCAGGGCCCACTGCGGCCAGTGTTGTGGCCATCACCCAAGCCAGAGAAGGCGGTGTCTCTGCACCTGAGGCAAAGGTGGGATGAGAGGCCCTCAGAAAGACTCTGGAAGGGACCAGACCCTCATTTCTCTGTGGCCAACTTTACAACACATCGACCCCCCAGGATGGGGTTACAAACATCCACTCTGCCTGTGATCTGGAGATGATCCTGTCAAGAACTGAAGCCTGGGTATCCCTGGGTCACGACTCTTTGTACCTGAAGAGCACCCAGTTCAGTGGGTTCCCGAGCTGAGGGCACACAAGTAAAGCATTCCCCCTTTTAAAAATGCATCGAGGTTTATTAAGGATTTGAAAAGAAGACAACACTTAAGCAGCCCGGTTTCTGCAGCTCCGCAAAAGAAAAACAGGAAAGACCTGGATAGCTCAGGAAAGCCCGATCCCGTCAGGTCTCAGAAGCTAAGCAGGGTCAACTCTGGCCAGTACTTGGAAGGGAGGCCTCCAAAGGAACGCCAGAGCTGGGAGGCCGAGGGAAGGCTGTATTCAGCAAGAAGATATCCAGGCGTACTAGCAGGGCATGATCACGAAGTTAGCCTAGTTTCCCTCTGCTCTGTACCTGGATTACACTTTCTGCCTCTCTGGGGTCGTTGGTCTCAAAGGTGCCATTGGACTTTAATTTTGTTCTATGACTTCAGACCAACACGGTTACATACCACCTTAGGTGGTCCTGACGACCCAATCAAGAGTCCTGCCTGATGGAACTTTCTAGAGGCCTTAAGCACCCTCCTAATCCCCCCTCCCTTCCAGTTGCACAACTGGATACAGGATTGTAAGCTTTGATCTTGACCATGGGTCCATCCTTCCAAAAGAATATCTACTCTTGAATTACTTTCCTTCCCCAGATAAGAATGATCTCTCTCTCATTCTCTCTCTCTCTCTCTCTCTCTCTCTCTCTCTCTCTGTGTGAAAGAAACAAAAGGTATAAGAGAGACTACAGTGGAAACAGACAACAGCCTTGAATCCAAAGAAAGGCTGGAAAGTTCCTCAAGAGGACCCCAAGAGCATATTTCCTTCCCAAGTCAGCTGGCTGAGAGTGAGTATCCCCCACAGTTATGTCAAGGGAACAGGGAAGGAAGCGCCATGGGGCACTTCTGATTCCCTTCTGGGCAACATTAGGTTTGGTGCAGTCACACAGCCTGCTGGGTTGGGAGGAAGGGAGGCCTTCCGGAGGCCTAAAATCTGGAGTCTCAGAACCTCCTTCTGGGCCAGAACTCAGCTTTGGCTCCTGAGAGGGTGAGATATCCTTACATCCTAGGTATTCTGGGGAGAGGTGGAGGGGTGGTTAGGATCAGCCGAGCTGGATAAGGCCAAAGGGCCATCAATCCTTTCCTACTGCAGTCAGAAAGATGCCTTTGGACCTCACCGGCCCTCTCAGATGCTAACAGGACCTCTCTCTTTGTTCCAGCAGAGGATAATCAGAGGAAGGAGGAGAGTGAGGAACTTCATCTGCAAATGCCAGATAGAGTTAAAAAGGAAGACCTGAAAGAAAACATCAGAAATCGAGGCAGACCTAAGAGAAACAAAGGCAGCCAGATGATTGAGGAGAGAGATGGAGGACACTGTAATGTACATTTCCCAATGGACAGGATAAAGAAGGCAAGTAAATCCACTAATTGTGGAAAGTATTTCAGAAACAGATCACAGCTCCTGGTGCACCAAAGAATAGACAGAGGCGAAAAACCTTTTGACTGCTCAGAGTGTGGAAAGAGATTCAGTCACAGGTGCAATCTTCAGCAGCACCAAAGAATCCACACAGGGGAGAAACCATTTGAATGCTCGGAGTGTGGAAAGAGATTCAGTCAGAGCAGCAGTCTTCAAGTGCATGGAAGAACCCACACAGGGGAGAAACCTTTTGAATGCTCAGAGTCTGGAAAAAGATTCAGTCTCAGCAGCAGTCTTCAGAACCACCAAAGAACCCACACAGGGGAGAAACCATTTGAATGCTCCGAGTGTGGAAAGAGATTCAGTCAGAGCAGCTGTCTTCAGAAGCACCAAAGAACCCACACAGGAGAGAGACCTTTTGAATGCTTAGAGTGTGGAAAGAGATTCAGTCAGAATAGCAGTCTTCAACTGCATGAAAGAACCCACACAGGGGAGAAGCCGTTTGAATGCTCAGAGTGTGAAAATAGATTCAGTCAGAACAGCAATCTTCAACTGCATGAAAGAACCCACACAGGGGAGAAGCCTTTTGAATGCTCCGAGTGTGGAAAGAGATTCAGTCAGAACAGCAATCTTCAACTGCATGAAAGAACCCACACAGGGGAGAAGCCTTTTGAATGCTCAGAGTGTGGAAAGAGATTCAGTCAGAACGGCAATCTTCAACGGCATGAAAGAACCCACACAGGGGAGAAACCTTTTGAATGTTCCGAGTGTGGAAAGAGCTTCAGTCAGAGCAGCAGTCTGCAGAAGCACCAAAGAACGCACACAGGGGAGAAACCATTTCAGTGCTCCGAGTGTGGAAAGACATTCAGTCTCAGCAGCAGTCTTCAGAAGCACCAAAGAACCCACACAGGGGAGAAACCATTTCAATGCTCCGAATGTGGAAAGAGATTCAGTAACAGCAGCTGTCTTCAGAAGCACCAAAGAACCCACACAGGGGAGAAACCATTTCAATGCTCCGAGTGTGGAAAGAGATTCAGTCAGAGCAGCAGTCTTCAGAACCACCAAAGAACCCACACAGGGGAGAAACCTTTTGAATGCTCAGAGTGTGGAAAGAGATTCAGTCTCCGCAGCAGTCTTCAGAACCACCAAAGAACCCACACAGGGGAGAAACCATTTGAATGCTCCGAGTGTGGAAAGAGATTCAGTCACAGCAGCTGTCTTCAGAATCACCAAAGAGTCCACACAGGAGAGAAACCTTTTGAATGCTCAGAGTGTGGAAAGAGATTCAGTCAGAATAGCAGTCTTCAGCTGCATGAAAGAACCCACAGAGGGGAGAAGCCTTTTGAATGCTCAGAGTGTGGAAAGAGATTCAGTAAGAACAGCAATCTTCAACTGCATGAAAGAACCCACACAGGGGAGAAGCCGTTTGAATGCTCCGAGTGTGGAAAGAGATTCAGTCAGAACAGCAATCTTCAACTGCATGAAAGAACCCACACAAGGGAGAAGCCGTTTGAATGCTCAGAGTGTGGAAAGAAATTCAGTCGGAGTGGCCATCTTCAACTGCATGAAAGAACCCACACAGGGGAGAAGCCTTTTGAATGCTCAGAGTGTGGAAAGAGATTCAGTCAGAGTGGCCATCTTCAGCAGCACCAAAGAACCCACACAGGGGAGAAACCTTTTGAATGCTCAGAGTGTGGAAAGAGATTCAGTCAGAACAGCAGTCTTCAACTGCATGAAAGAACCCACACACGGGAGAAGCCGTTAAAATGCTCAGAGTGTGGAAAGAGATTCAGTCAGAACGGCAAGCTTCAACTGCATGAAAGAACCCACACAGGGGAGAAGCCGTTTGAATGCTCAGAGTGTGGAAGGAGATTCAGTCGGGAAAGCAATCTTCAACGGCATGAAAGAACCCACAAAGGGGAGAAGCCGTTTGAATGCTCAGAGTGTGGAAAGAGATTCAGTCAGAACAGCAATCTTCAACTGCATGAAAGAACCCACACAGGGGGAAGCTGTTTGAATGCCCAGAGTGTGGAAAGAGATTCAGTCAGAACAGCAGTCTTCAACTGCATGAAAGAACCCACACAAGGGAGAAGCCGTTTGAATGCTCAGAGTGTGGAAAGAGATTCAGTCAGAGTGGCCATCTTCAACTGCATGGAAGAACCCACACAGGTGAGAAACCTTTTGAATGCTCAGAATGTGGAAAGAGATTCAGTCGGAAAAGCAATCTTCAACGGCATGAAAGAACCCACACAGAGGAGAAGCCGTTTGAATGCTCAGAGTGTGGAAAGAGATTCATTCTGAACAGCAAGCTTCAACTGCATGAAAGAACCCACACAGGGGAGAAAACTTTTGAATGCTCAGAGTCTGGAAAGAGATTCAGTCAGAACAGCAGTCTTCAACTGCATGAAAGAACCCACACAGGGGAGAAACCATTTGAATGCTCAGAGTGTGGAAAGAGATTCAGTCAGAACAGCAATCTTCAACTGCATGAAAGAACCCACACAGGGGAGAAACCTTTTGAATGCTCAGAGTGTGGAAAGAGATTCAGTCAGAACAGCAGTCTTCAACTGCATGAAAGAACCCACACAGGGGAGAAACCATTTGAATGCTCAGAGTGTGGAAAGAGATTCAGTCAGAACAGCAGTCTTCAACTGCATGAAAGAACCCACACAGGGGAGAAACCATTTGAATGCTCAGAGTGTGGAAAGAGATTCAGTCAGAACAGCAAGCTTCAGCTGCATGAAAGAATCCACACGGGAGAAGCCGTTTGAATGCTCAGCGTGTGGAAAGAGATTCAGTGTCAGTGGCTATTTTCAGAAGCACCAAAGAATCCACCCTCGGGAGAAACCAGTTGAGTGGCCAGTGTGCGGAAAGGGATTCATTCAGAGTGGTTCTTTTCAGAAGCCCCAAAGAACCCACACAGGTGAGACAGGTTGGGCACGACACTCAGTGCGTCGAAAGACATTCAGCTAGAGTGGCCATGCTCAACTCCATCGAGGAACCCACACAGGGCAGAAACTACTTAACTGCTTTAGCCTGTGAAAAGAGCTTTTCTCCTGTTTCACGCCTAAAAGACAACCACAGGCCATACAAAGTTGTATGTTGTTGTAAAAAGCCTGAATCCACACCAAAACGTTACACTAACCGGGAAGAAATGTCATAGAATCCTAGAATCACAGAGTTAGAAGGGGCCCTAGAGGCCATCTAGTCCAACCCCCTGCTCAGTGCAGGATCAGCCTAGAGCATCCCTGACAAGTTTTTGTCCAGCTGCTGCTTAAAGACTGCCAGTGAGGGGGAGCTCACCACCTCCCGAGGCAGCTGATTCCACTGCTGAATGACTCTTCCTGTAATAAATGTTTTTCCTAATATCCAGCCAAGACCTTCCCGCCCTTCATTTAAACCCATGATTGCGAGTCCCCTCCTCTACTCCCAACAGGACCAGCTGCCTTCTCCAAGTGACAGCCCTTCAAATACTTCGAGAGAGCAATCATGCCCCCCTCAACCTCCACTACTCCAGACTGAACATTCCCAAGTCCCTTCGCCGTTCCTCACAGGGCTTGATCTCCAGGCCTCCGATCCTCCTCGTCGGTCTTTGCACCCACTCCGTTCTGTCCACATCCTTTTGGAAGTGAGGCCTCCAGAACTGCACACAATACTCCAGGTGCGGCTTGATCAATGCCGTGTAGAGCAGGACTAGGACATCTTGTGGTATGGATGTTATGCCTCTGTTGATAAAAGTCTGATCTATACAGACGTCAGCGCGTTAACCCCACATTTCTGGAGGTCTGAACTTCTCTGTTGTGAACCGAAGCGGGCTGGGAAGTGTGAACGGCCAGATTGATTTCTGCCTTTTTTTTTAACAGTTGTTGGCTATGTGCACATAAGTGCATATGCATATAGGGACCCATATTGTAAAAAAATCACCCGACAGTGCGCTTCGTGGGCGAGGCACAGCACTAATGTGGATGATTGCCAATGGTCCGAGCATGTGGGGACGCCACCTCAAGGTGTGCTGTCTGATTGAACCTTCCTGCTCCAACTTAAACTGGTGCACTTACAGGCACACCCAGACTGCACCAAGCTTGTGGTCTGACCGCAGCCTCTGTATGCCTTTCGTTCTGTTCCAAGACCTTCTCCCCCACCCACCCCATCCCAGGACCGCCTGGGAAAACCAAGCAGCTTTATTTTCTCATGATAACTTGGGAACATTGGGGTATTTATCAGAAAAATGTTTCTGGGGCTTTCCAAGAGAATGTTTCTCTTCATTGGCAGAAGTCCCTTTCCGTCTGACTTGAGTCCTAATACGTTAAGCTAAAGCAGATCAATACTGCCTAGCTTGCAGGGATACTTCCATTTCCTCCTACAACCCCCTTATCCACCTGTAGGGTACTTTGCTCAGGTCTAAAACAATGTTCCCTCTAAGCTGAGTTAGTGTGAGCTAGCTCACAAATTTTTCAGCCTTGAGCTCACACATTTCTGTCTTAGCTCGGGAAGGATGGCTCCAGAGCAAACTAATTTATGCAGTAGTTAAATTGCTCGCTCACAACTTTAATGCCAGTAGCTCACGAAGTAGAATTTTTGTTCCCATGACTCTGTAGCTTAGAGGGAGCATTGGTCTTAAGGCACATCAAATCTTATTTTCCTACGCCCAAGTCCTCTTCCAGTAAGCCTTGCCAGAAACCTCTGGCAGCAATTTCTGTTGTTTCTCCAGTTTTGGCAGTGATTCTGTCTGTTACAATATTATGGTCATCAATCACTAATTAGACACTCATCCTGTTTATATTTCAAGATCTTGCAAAAGTTCTCTGGATGCTGGACAAAAAGTTACTAGGCCTCAGTGTAAACACAGGCCGTGATGACCGGGCAAGAACTTGTCCGTCCCTTTCCAGCTGTTGGGTTTTGTCAGAGTGAAAGGCCACTCTGAGACAGCACTTTCTGTGAGACACAAACCATTTTTTTCCTCTGTGGAACACAAAACTCTACCAGTACAGAATGGTACATTTAGGCCTTCTAGGAAAGGTGCCTCTAGTCTAACAAGAAAATTGTCCTTCCCGTCTCTCTACTTTGTTTTGGAGAGGTATAGCATTAGGGATGTTAACAGGCCCGAAGAGGAAAGAATATCCTGCCTCATTCCCAGACGCTGAGTGTGTGGAAATGGGTATCTGAAGAGATAAATAACATCCCATAACGCCTTTGTTAAAGGGACAGCATAAAATTTGTTCCAGGTAGTTGGCAGCCCTCGATTAAGTGTTTCTTTCTAGTCAGAGAAAACAAAACTCAGCTAAGGAAGAGCCACGGCTCATTAAAGGTATTTTTATTATTTGTACCAGAGGAACCAGACGCTATGTTTTCTGTGCTTGTGCTGTGGGTTCGTTTGTTTTTTAAATGAGTTGGACTTTATTAAATGTGTCAAAAGTAGGTGTGGCAACGGTATAGAAAATTCTAAATAAGAAACCCTCTTCCAGATGCTTGAGATTCGCACCTTTTGCCCTCATTCATGATGTGGGTCAGTTAGGTTCAAGAGCCAGAGTATTGGGTTATGGCTTGGTGGGATCTGGGTTCAGATCCACAGTAGGACTGGAAGCTCTCGGGATGCCTTTTCGCCAGTCAAATTTTCAGGCCAACTTACCTTGCAAGAGAGTTGTAAAGGTGAAATCCGTTTCAGTTTCATTCTCTTTCAGGTTAACAGTCCATAGGCCATACGCTAGAAAAGGGAAGCGCAACTTACCGTATTTTTCGCTCCATAAGATGCACTTTTCCCCAAAAAAAAAGTGGGGGGGGGAGTGTGTGCGTCTTATGGAGCGAATACTACAAATGCCAGCAGCCAAAGATGCCTAGGCTTGCCAAGCCCCCGATTTTGACCCCCCTCAATCTGCTTTTTGAAACTTAGCACCAGGGGACAAGATGGTGGCCGGAAGAGGGACGCTCTGGCATTTTAGTCCTCCAAGTCTCTATGGCAATGAAAGCCATAGAGGGGAGGGCTGGAGCGTCAGTTCCACTTCCCTCTAGTGTGCGCTGCTGAGTGATTTCCCTCCCTCCCGTCCCGCCCCTGTTGTTTGCAGCAGGAGCAGCCTGAGCAGTTCTCAGAGCCCAGAAGAGTCGAGGGTCCAGGAAAGTGAGGTTTGGGCTGGCCCAGGGCTCTGCCTCATGGTCTTGTTTGTTTTTCCTTCCGTTTTAAAAGCGCAGGCAGTCATTTCAGAGCTCTCCCCCCCCCCTGCCCCCGCCTAAAAGTGGGAAGGAGCGAAGGGAGGCTTGCAGTGGCTGCCTGATCTTTACAGCCGGCAGTCCAGGTCCACCTGCCAGCTGCTCATTTTAAAAGCGCAGGCAGTCATTTCAGAGCTCCCTTTCTCCCCCCCCCTCCCAAAAAAAAGCAGGAAGGAGTGAAAGGGAGGCTTCTAATGGCTTCTTTCTGTCTTCCTTCCTATCATTTTTTTGCCTGCCTGCCTGTCTTTCTATCTTCCTTCTTTCCTTCCTTTCATTTTTATTTCTCTCTTTCACTCCTCTCTTCCCATCTTTTTTCTACCTCTCCCTTCCTTTCTCTTTCTCTCTCTTTCTCTCTCTGCTTTTCTGCCTCCCTCTCTTTTTCTGACTTTGCCTTTTTTCTCTTTCTCTCCCTTTCTGTGTTTCTGTCTTGCTTGCTTTCTCTCTCTCTCTCTCTCTTTCTCTGTCAGTCCATTTTTTTTTCCTTTTGGTGCAAAATGCCTTCAGCTCCTGCACACAGAATGCCCCTTCTGTCACCTCTTCCAGGTGATTCCTTGAAGTCCATCTTTTCTATGAATTGTTTGGAACTGCCCAGTCCCCATTTTCTGCTGAAATTGATCATTCCTACTGAAGACTAAACTGCCTATTTATCCTCTCTAACTTTGTCTGGTCGGTCTTTCTTTCTTAAGGGAAGAGGGATTATATTTGAATAATTTCTATAATTAATTTTTAAGAAAAACCGAAGTCTGTCTGCTCACAATTTTAAAACTAGCTCCATAGCCAACACGTGGTGACCCTGTAGGGTTTTCAAGACAAGAGACATTCAAAGGTGGTTTCCCATTGCCTGCCTCTGCATAGCAGCTCTGGGCTTCCTTTATGGTCTCCCATCCAACTACAGACCAGAGCTGACCCTGATTAGCTTCCAAAATCAGATGAGATCAGACTAACCTGAGCCATCTGAGTCCATGACATGGTGTTCTGTAGGCAGGGCTGCTGGATGGGTGCCTCCCAGGCTGTCATCTCCAACCTGGAAGCAAGCCATGCCCTGAGAGGACGCCGTTGGAGATGCAGCCGGGTTCCGCCCCAGAAGGAGCCGAAGGAAGGGCGGATCCAATTGCGGGCAGCGACGCCTGAGGGGCGGGCAGGAGACCCAGTGGGAGCAGGGGACAGGGTAAACGGGGACGGAGCAGGGTGAGGGTAAACGGGGCAGAATAGTTTTTTTTCCTGTTTTCCTCCTGTAAAAACTAGGTGCGTCTTATGGTCAGATGCATCTTATGGAGCGAAAAATACGGTAATTAAAAATCACCGTATAACAGAAATTCGTCACGTCCACAACACAACATTTACAAAGATTATTGAAGAGTTAATCTTAAGGAGTCAGAGAAGGCTGAATATTTTTGTAGCCATTTTCTCCTAATTTTTCCTCTTACATCATGCATTGGACAGTAAAAATAAAGTATGAGACATGGCGTCATCTACTGTCAATGAATCTTTGAGGAGGAGGTGTCTTCGAAGAGATGTGTTTGATAGGTGTGGAAATCTCAGGACTTCCCAATATATTTATGTACTAGTGTGAACCCGCTAGGACTTGTGAGGTGCGTCTCATTTCTCCCTTCCCCACTCCAGAAGCCCTCCCACTGTAGCCCCCCAAGCACCAAGAAGACAGAGCATCACTGCCCCAGACAGAGTGGTCCATCTATACCTTGTGGCTAATAGCCGCTGATGGACCTCTGCTCCATAGGTCGATCCAGTCTCCTCTTGACACTGTCTATGCTTGTAGCTGCCACCACTTCCTATGGCAGTGCATTCCATGTGTTCATTATACTTTGCATGGAAAAGGTGTCATTTCTAATTGTGGGAAGTAACAGAATCTTAATTATCTCCTCTCAAGCATGAAGGGCTACTTCCCACTATCAGAAATAACACCTTTAGACATTTATCTGCTGTTTTCACATATTTCTGGCTTTACAACTCTTGATCGTGTTATTTAGTTTTTCACTTTGCATCATTTAAACATCATCATGTTACATGTTAATTTGCTGTTAAGTCCTTGTCTATAAGTTTAGAACCTCATCTTCCATTCCAATGTATTTGAAAAAGTCTGCCTTGCACACACGAAAGCTCCTACCTTGAATAAACCTTTGTCGGTCTTAAAGGTGCCACTGGACTCCAAATTTGTTCCTTTTCCATGGACTTAGCAAGAGTTGGTGTGTTCAGTCAGCGGTTAACAGTCTACAGAGTCTGAGAAGCCGTCTTCTGATTAGAACCGCATATTAGTGCTGTGAAAAGCATTTAAGAGTCTAAAAAGGAAGTGGAGTACTTTAGAGGGCATATGAACAACGAGAGTCAAAAGCTAATATTGTCAAAGGACTATAAGGGTGTGGGAGACAGATGCTGACAGAAACCTGAATTAAAAAGGGAAAGATTAAACTGAGCTAAATACAATAAAGACGGGACAAAGTACATTCTGGAGAGGAAGGAGGATTTCAGAGTGACGAGTGTTTGTGCAGTGGAAGAGTGTGATACCCCACCCAGTCAGAAAGTATTAATGTACTCTTTTTTTATTCACCGAAGACTTACAAAAATCTTGAGACCAGTACTCTTCTGGCACAAATAAGGTTTTATTTTGTTTATTGTTAACCCAGAGCCATACGCTCTTTAAATACAAGAGTCTCTTCCTCAGGACCATGAAGTCCAATGAAGGATCCTTATGGTTTGGGCACAATACTGTGGGAGAGGTTAATTAAGAGGAGTGGAATTAAATTCTTGGTGGCAGCACTACATACTTTGAGTGAGAAAAAGAAATAACATGGAATGTAAAGACACACCATATCTAACCATGCAAATTAAGAGACAAGTGACGGTCAGCCTTTCCAGGTATGGTCTGGTTGCTTTGGGGGCAGCCTGGGGAATGGGTTGGGGGAGAGGTCTTCCATTCCAGGATTCCCCTCGGGGCCCTGCCACGCACCCTCCCCTACCTCACAGTGCCACTGTTGTGAGGGTAGAATAAGGAAGGGGAAGGCAATGTGTCATCCGCTTTAGGTTCCCATTGGTGGGAAATGAGAGCTACAAATATCTCGAATAATGTTTGCCAAGGACGGAGACCGCGTCTTTCTCGGTGTCCAGGGATGCCAGCCTCCAGGTGGGACCTGGGGACCCCCCAGAATTAAAGCTTTGGAAACGCGGGAATCTGCAGTTG
>JAPDNY010001864.1:0-12174 GCA_029375565.1 Gekko gecko | reverse complement strand
AGTGGTTAAGACGCTGAACTGCAGGCTGTGGAAGGTCAGTAGTTCAGCAGTTCAAGACCCAGGTGCCGCAAGACGGAGTGAGCTCCCGTCTCTAGTTCCAGCTCCTGCCAACCTAGCAGTTCGAAAGCAAGAAATTGCAAGTAGATAAACAGGTACCACTTCGGTGGGAAGGTAACAGCGTTCCGTGCGCCTCGGTGTTTAGTCATGCCGGCCACATGACCACGGAAACGTCTTCGGACAGCGCTGGCTCTTCGGCTTTGAAACGGAGATGAGCACCGCAGCCCTAGAGTCGGATTCGACTGGCTTTCGAGCAAGGGAACCTTTACCTTTACCTAAGATGCTACCAGCCTCAAATCAAGAAATTAGGGGAAACATACAGTAAGAACCGAGTTTTCTTCGCCACGATGCTAATACATAAATTTCCGTTTCTCTTCCATCTTCCCAGATTTTGACATCCCGTTCTGTGACAGATACGGGAAGGGAGGAACCTTCCCAAGGCAGTATCACCTCTCCCAGAGCCGCAAGGACTATAGCGACGGTAAGACTTTGAGGGCCAGGGCTGTCGGTGCGGTTAAAGCGCATCGAGGGGCTTGTTTGTATGGGAGAATAAAGACTTATGTACTGGAACTGGAGTCAGAAGAGCTGTATTCAGCAAAGCCTTCCACGGAGGTAGTTTTAGAGGGTAGCTCGATTCAGGCAGGCACCCATGTTGGTCTGAAGCAACAGCGCAGAGTTCGAATCCGGCGGCGCCTTTAAGGGCGACGGAATTCGATTCTGGGCATCAGCTTCCGTGTGCAGGCACGCTTCTTCAGATAGGTTTAGGTGGGCAGCCATGTTGGTTTGCAGCAACAGCCGGAAGTTAAGAGTCCAGGCCAGTGCTCCCGCTAAGCTGTGGAGTCCTGTGAGCAAAAATTCTACTTTGTGAGCTCCTGGCATTCAAGTTGCGAGGGAGCGATTTGGCTGCTGCATAACTTAGTCTGCCCTGGAGCCACCCTCCCTGAGCGGAGACAAAAATCTGTGAGCTGGAGGCTAAAAAAGCTGTGAGGTAGCTCACACTAACTCGGCTTAGAGGGAACACTGGTCCAGGCGTACTTTAAGACCAACAAAGTTTAATTCTGAGTTCTCCTCTCCCATGCAGTGCATATCGGGACCTCTTGCAGCTTTTCTCCAGGGCAGTTTCGCTGGAGATCCTGGAGGTTTTGCCATCTTCTGGGCCTTGTGTAGGGGTTGGCCTAGATGACCCTGGAATTATAGAATCACTTACAGAATCATAGAGTTGGAAGGAACCTCCAGCTTCCATCTGCCCCATCCTGGATACATAACAGAGAAGATCATGATATGTACCAGCTAAGCTTTGCCTAGGGGCTTTTGTGGACATGCGGTTCTTTCCTGAATACATGCATCTCTTGGATGGATCCTGGCTTATCACAGAATCATAGAGATGGAAGGGACTTCTGGGTGTGGAATAGCAGTCACTGGGAGTATGGGGGAGAGGAGGTATTTGTGAATTTCTGCATTGTATTGGGGGTTGGACTATATGACCCTGGAGGTCCTTTCCAACCCTATGTGATTCT
The DNA here is from genome assembly GCA_029375565.1 of Gekko gecko. Classification (NCBI taxonomy): domain Eukaryota; kingdom Metazoa; phylum Chordata; class Lepidosauria; order Squamata; family Gekkonidae; genus Gekko; species Gekko gecko. Next base: position 10,600 of record JAPDNY010001864.1, on the reverse strand, counting down.
ATGATTCCTTTGCCCATCTGGTAGCCCGATCTCGTCCGATCTCAGAAGCTGAGCAGGGTCACTGCTTGGTGAGTACTTGGATGGGAGACCACCAAGGAAGGCCAGAGTCCCTGTGCAGAAATTTGGTGTCCAGATCTTGCAAAGCGATGGTATCGCTTTACTCTGCTCTGGTTAGACCTCGCCTAGAGTATCGTGCTCAGTTTTGGGCATAACAGTTTAAGAAGGATATAGACAAGCTGAAACGTGTCCAGAGGAGGGCAGTGAAGATGGTGAGGGGGTCCGGAGACCAAGTCCTCTGAGGAAAGATTGAAGGAGCTGGGTATGTTTAGCCTGGAGAGGAGACGACTGAGAGGTGATATGAGAACCATCTTCAAGTACTTGAAGGGCTGTCATGTAGGGAATGGGGTGGAGTTGTTTTCTGTTGCCCCAAAAGGTTGGACCAGATCAAACAGGTTGAAATTAAACCAGAAGAGTTTTTGTCTAAACATTAGGAAGAACTTCCTGACTGTTAGAGCGGTTCCTTAGTGAAACAGGCTTCCTCGGGAGGTGGTGGGCTCTCATCCTTTGGAGGTTTTCAAGCAGAGGCTAGATGGCCATCTGACAGTAATGCTGATTCTGTGAAGTTAGGCAGATCATGAGAGGGAAGGCAGGAAGGGTTGCCTCAGTGCTTAGTTCTCGTGACCCTTTCTTACACACCCAGGGAAATGCTGATCGCCACACTGGGGTCAAGAAGCAGTTGTTCTCCAGGCCAGTTTGGCTGGGGATCCCGGAGGGCGCTCAGATTGGCATCTGCTCTTCAAGGTGTCCATCAAAGAGACCTTGAATCGCTACCAGGGCTCCTTTAAGCGGAGGCAGCGGGGATTGATCCCACAACCCTTCAGCTGGCCAAGCGAGGGCCGTACCACCGAGCCGCATCTAATTCTTCCCTCTCGTCCCTCCGTTTCTCCCGAAGGCCGAAGGACCTTTCCCAGAAGTTACGCTCCCCCGGAGAATCTTTTCCAGCTCGTGCCATCCAGCCGGACAAAGAGCTTCAACGGGGACAACAAGCTCATCACCTTGCGCTACGAGGACCGCGGGGGCACCAAGTGGTGGCACAGCTGTGACAAGATCTTCCAAGGCTTTGGCTCATCTCCCTGCCAAGACGAGGAGCAGTAAGTGGTCTCCCGGGGGATTGCTGGTAATCAGGGACTCGCTCAGTCTAGTTACTTGTGTAGGATAAAGAATGCTGTGTCTCGGGCTGTGATGCTCTCTGTTCTTGATGCTCGGGGGGTAACAGTGGGAGGGTGTCTGGAGTTCCGGCCCCACTGGTGGACCTCCTGATGGCACCTGGGTTTTGGCCACCTTGTGATACACAGCATTGGACTGGATGGGCCATTGGTTCGATCCAACGTGGCTTCTCTTGTGTTCTTATGTTCTCTTAGCCACGAGGTATAGATGAGACAGCCTGTCTGGGGCAGTGATGCTCTGTCTTCTTAGTGCTTGAGGGGCCATAAGTGGGAGGGCTTCTGGAGTTCCGGCTCTGCTGGTGGACCTCCTGATGGCACTTGGGTTTTTGGCTACCGTGTGACACACAGTGTTGGACTGGAGGGGCCACTGGCCTGACCCAACATGGTTTCTCTTAGATCAGGAGAATGATCTAAGTTCTGCAAGTCCCAAGTCCAAACTTTGCTAAGTTCTCCGAGTCCCAAGTCCAGACTTTGCTTCAGTATTACTGAATGTCCCATTTTGTTGACTGGACTGACTCACTCTGTGTAATCCACCTTGAGTCTCTGTCAGAAAGGCAGACTAGAAATAACATCAGTCATAAGAACGTAAGAGAAGCCAATGTTGGATCAGGCCAATGGCCCATCCTGTCCAACACTCTGTGTCACACAGTGGCCTGAAATAACAGGTGCCATCAGGAGGTCCAGTAGTGGGGCCAGGACACGAAAAGCCTTCCGACTGTTGTGCCCCCCAAACACCAAGAAGACTGAGTATCACTGCCCCCGACATAAGAACACAAGAGAAGCCAATGTTGGATCAGGCCAATGGCCCATCCAGTCCAACACTCTGTCACACAGTGGCCAGAAATACCAGGTGCCATCAGGAGGTCCAGCAGTGGGGCCAGGACACTAGAAGCCCTCCCACTGTCCCCCCCCCAAGCACCAAGAATACAGAGCATCACTTGCCCCAGACTGAGAGTTCCTATCTATACCTTGTGGCTAGCAGCCACTGATGGACCTCTGCTCCATATGTTTATCCAGTTCCCTCTTGAAGCCATCCATTCTTGTGATCAATAACTTAACACATGGCCTTAAGCGAAGTTGCACAGCCTCAGCCCCCCCGGCAATAGGAGGAGGAGGATGATAATACTAGCCTACCTTTATAGGCTTGTTGTAAAGATCACAACCAGGAAGTGTGTGTGAAGCTCTCTGGATGCTAAAAGCCCTCTACAAATGCTGAATACGCCTGTGAAGATGCTCCCTGGACTTGTGAAACAGCGGCCAGAGACCTTTCTAAACCTCATAATCTCCCATAGTGGGGGTGCAAGTATTGAGCACCTGGCATTCCACAGCTCTGGGGAGCTCACTGGTTTGTGCAAGCCCCCTTGTAACGGCTTAAAGTGTCATGTGCCCATGGGAGTCTAATGTGGTTTTGTGGGACCTGGATTTCATCTGCTGTGTTGGCAGCTAAGCCTCTTGGGATGCCAACAGGGATCTTGGAAGGGGTGAGCTGTGCAGGTGACAAACTTCCTGTTAAAGTAAACTTCCTGTCACGGAGCCCCTGTTCTGACAAACTTCCTGTCACGGAGCCCCTGTTCTGACAAACTTCCTGTCATGGAGCCCCTGTTCTGACAAACTTCCTGTCACGGAGCCCCTGTTCTGACAAACTTCCTGTCACGGAGCCCCTGTTCTGACAAACTTCCTGTCATGGAGCCCCTGTTCTGACAAACTTCCTGTCATGGGGCCCGTTCCGACAAACTTTTGGTCATGGAGCCCCTGTTCCGACAAACTTTCGGTCATGGAGCCCCTGTTCCGACAAACTTCCTGTCATGGAGCCCCTGTTCCGACAAACTTCCTGTCATGGAGCCCCTGTTCTGACAAACTTCCTGTCATGGAGCCCCTGTTCTGACAAACTTCCTGTCATGGAGCCCCTGTTCTGACAAACTTCCTGTCATGGAGCCCCTGTTCTGACAAATTTCCTGTCATGGAGCCCCTGTTCTGCCAAGTACTAACGCTCATGAGATATCAATCTGTCTTGAGATGGGAGGGAGCTGGGGGGATGGCCATTTGGAGGACCCGTGTCTTCTCGTAACACGATTTCTGTCTTCTCGCTTAGCGCTGCAGGCCCCGGTGAACTGGCGGCTGGGAAAGTTGCTTGGCCGGGGGGCCTTTGGAGAGGTCTACCTTTGCTACGATGTCGACACTGGCCGGGAGCTGTCGGTAAAGCAGGTGCCCTTTGACCCCGACAGCCAAGAGACAAGCAAAGTAAGTATAAACCGCCAGGACAAAATGGTGCCACTCCGAAGCTCACAGAGTGGAAACGTGCTCACCGTAAGAACAGCCCTTGCAGGGTGGTTTTTAAATGTTCACGTCACTTGGAGTTAGGCCTCCCACCGACAGCCCGCTTCTGCAACAAGTGGCAGCAGGAGAAAAATAAAACTGCTGGCCTCTGTGCTGGTACATCATTTCCAGTTACAACCTGAAAGTGATAATAGGTAGCTCTAGGAATTGCCAGAAACTCTGTGATAAAAACCATAGAGTTTTACGATAGAGTTGCCCACAGTTCCTAGAGCTACGTTATACCTGGAAGAGACATTGTGACATCAGCAACATTGCCAACATCATCCCCCCACCCATGCCACCTACACTCCCCTCCTTTGAGTATATTGTCTGTTTCTGGATTGGTTCAAACCCTGGATTTAGTATATCGTTTTCTTATCATGTGGAAGGTGCATGAAACGGTCTCCTAGGGTCAGACCATTTGGGTAGGTCTTCAGAGGGTGGCAGTTAATCAGTGCTAAATCTGTTTAGCACAGTTTTTATCCGGGCAGCATACATCATTCTATCTTCCCCATTTTGTCCTCACAACAGTCCTCTGAGCATAGTTTAGGTTGAGGGAAAGTTACAGGCCCAGGGTCACCCAGTGAGCTTCCCGGATAAGTCGGGATTCGAACCCAGCCCCCTCCCCCGATCCTAGTTCCCCCGCTTGACTTATTACATCACAGCGAGAGACGCTTTTTGAGAATAAACGGGTTAAGAACTGAAAACCGCTTTGAATAATCAGAAGTCCCCTCAGTGTCAGAGAATCGGTTCTGATTCCCGTAACTTTGGGATCTGGGCAGGAAGTGGAGTGGCTTAGGTGTATGGTTGCTTAGCAACCTCTGTTGTGATCCGTTCTTCCATTTCCTGGAGGAGACCTCAGGGAGGGATGGAGCCCGGCTCGAGGCTGAAGTGGGGGACGGCGAGCAGAGGAAGAAGAGACAAGCAGAGAGGCAAATGAGAATGGAATTTGTGCTTTACCTTTCGAATTGGGGGCCAGACTAGACGGACCCTTCAGACAGAGATGCTCTTCTGCTCATGCACCGTTTGGGGGTCCTCGGCTTTTCACAGGGAGATTTGGTCGGCAACACGGAAGGCACCCGGTGTTCGGTTTCCACTGAGTAACATGCCCACTGAAAATGACTGTTGGCTCCTTTTTTACAATAAAGCAGGAAGCTTGATTCCTCTGCGTGTGTAAGCTAACTGCATGCGGTGCAGAGAGAGAGATTTGAATTGGGACAAAAGGATTCTGCAAATTGCTCCTTATTTAAACGGGAAATCTGCATCTACTCCTGCATCAAGAGAGCCAGTTTGGTGTCGTGGTTAGGAGCGCAGACTCTAATCTGGGAGAACCGGGTTTGATTCCCCCACGCCTCCACATGATCTTGGGTCAGTTACAAGTTCTTTCAGAGCTGTTCTCTCACGAGCAGTCCTCGATAGAGCTCTCTCAGTCTCACCTACCTCTCAGCGTGTCTGTTATGGGGAGGGGAAGGGAAAGGAGATTGTAAGCCGCTCTGAGACTCCGAGTGAAGGGTGGGGTATAAATCCAATCTCCCTCTTCTCTTCTTCTTCATTGATAATCTGGATTCCAAGGGTGTTGGGTTTGTGTTTGTGCCAAATCATAGAATCATAGATTCTATCTGGCTGTACAGTATACCAAGGGATATACAATATAATCTGGCTGTACAGTATACCAGGGGAGTTGAACTGATTTGTTATGAGGGCTGGATCTGACACAAATGTTACTTTGTCGGGCTGTGCCGTGTATTCCATAAAATGTAATGCCGGATACTTATATAAAGGACACAGGCAAATTCAGTTAACAATATTATTTTGTACTCAAAGTACAAACAAAAGCAACTGATTCCTAGCAGTGAAAGCGATTGATTTACTGGGAAACCCACAAAAGCCCCAATAAATATATTTAATATATTTAATCATATGCAAGATGAGTTTCTTCCCGAAGGAACAGGGCTCTTTCTGTAGCAGGAACTCCTTTGCATATTAGGCCACACACCCCTAATGTAGCCAGTCCTCCAAGAGCTTACAGTAGCCCCTGTAAGAAGAGCTCCGTAAGCTCTTGGAGGATTGCTACATTAGGGGTGTCGTGGCCCAGGAGCTCTTTTTGTAGCAGGAAGTCCTTTGCATATTAGACAACACCCCCTAATGTAGCCAGTCCTCCAAGAGCTTACAGAGCCCTTCTTACAGCGTTCTCCTGCTTCCCTCCCGCACAGCAGTGGCTCACGGGCCGGGTAAGAACCCTGGACAGGCCAGCTTGACACCCCTGCAATATACCCTCCCGCAGCCAGCCATCTTTACAACCCTCCGTGGCGCTTTCTCTCTCTCGCTGCAGGAGGTGAACGCCTTAGAATGTGAGATCCAGCTGCTGAAAACCCTCCGCCACGAACGGATCGTCCAGTATTACGGCTGCTTGCGAGACCCCGAGGAGAGGAAACTGTCCATCTTTGTGGAATACATGCCAGGGGTAAGGGGTGCTTTCCCCAGACTGTTGCCACTAAAAAACTCGGGGTGACCGGGAAGGACACGTATTCCCTTTGGGGAAGCTCTGGTTTATACGAATGGGTTCCCCAATGCCAGCCCTGGCCGGTCAAGGAGAATATACCTGTAATTGTTATGTGTGAAGCGGCCCAGAATTTTCTCCGCTCGCCCCTAAGTAGATACAGGAATGATCCTCTTAACAGTCCTCCAATCTGGTGGCCGATTATCTACTATCCGGGGTATAAATTCAATCAATCAATCAATAATAAAATTAAAGGAAGTGTTGCTGGTGTGTCTCACTTGGATCCTTTCCGCCCTTGGATCTCATCCCGGGTTTTATCAGAGTTCAACTCGGGACACGATACCTTGCATTTATCTCTGGTTATAACAGCATCCATTTATCCTGGGACGAGTGTGGGGTGAAATCAGGTAACCTCAATGTCCCGTGGAAACAAAAAAAATACCCCGTGATAATTACAGGGTTGAACTCAAGTGTAGTGTCGAATATAAAAATATCCTGAGATAATTACGGGGGTGAACTCGCGTTTAGTGTAGAATGGTAAGTTCGGGGACAGGGTTGAACCAGGATTTAAGGTCTAGTGTGGAAAGGACCTTGGTTAGACAATGAGGTATTCTTCTCCTGCCGGTGTAGGGTTCCATCAAAGACCAATTGAAGGCCTATGGGGCTCTGACGGAGAACGTTACCCGGAGGTACACCAGGCAGATCCTGCAAGGAGTATTCTACCTGCACAGCAATATGATTGTACACAGAGATATTAAAGGTAGGTGGAGATCAGATGGGAACTTTCTGCTTCTTTGGAGTAGCTTAAGGGGTTGAGGCGGCAGCAGAGTCAAGATGCACCACTTTCGTGGGCCCCAGGAGCAGTGGGTGCACATTGGGAGGACCTATTGAAACCCTCTAAGCAAAACTGTAGTACAAAAATAAAATTATAATAATCCTACATTTCCAGCATCCTGGCTGAGAGTTGCCATTGGCTGAGCTGCTTCAAGGTCATGGAATGTTGACTGGCATTCTAACCACTCAGTGGAAAGAGCTAACTTCAGTATAGTTCCTCAGGTTTGCCAGGAAGTGCCTGGCAGCTGGTAGGGGAATTGTGGGGGGCAGCATCATGGGAGAATTTCTTTTTAATGCAGCCTCGTGTACTTACAGGAAGTTCTTATCGGATGTGACAAAAGGCAGCTAAAACCATAGAGTTTCCAGTGACTCATAGAGCTACCCTTTGCACCATAGTGTTTCTAGTGATTCCTGGAGCTGCCTGGGAAGTGACAAAGGGTAAATCTAGGAATCATCAGAAATTCTATGGATTGAACCTGGCACCTTTCGTAGGCAGAGCAGATGCTGTGCCTTTATACATCTCAGCCCTTCAAGAGAGACTGGGCTTCTCCACACTCTTAATTTCCTCTTGTGTGCTGTATTGCATCTTTCTCCCCCTTTTCCACTTGTGTTTTGCTCCCTCTAGTCGTTGCTTCAATATTGCATCACTATATCTGTGGCCTGAAAGTGCAGGGAAATAAGCCGCAGATGCTGCGCTGTAATATCGAAGCGACCACTAGAGGGAGCAAAACACAAGTGGAAAAGAAAGAAAGGACCCAATATGGGCACACAAGTGATGAAAATAAGAAAAACCCATTGTGTGCTGCAGGGGGGTGCACTGGAGGCAGTAAGCGGTCGGTGGGTTTGGAAGAGCCACTGCCCATGAAACTATTGCCTATTGTACGGAACCCCAGAACGGCACCTGGGGGCACCATTGTGCTCACCATTGTGATTTCCTCATGCCCATTTGTTTCTTGAGGATAAAAGCAAAGGGTCTTTGGAACAATCAGGGAGTCTTTCCATGCCAGCTGACAGTCAGGAAACCACTGAATTCATTCTGAGAAGAAGTATCATAACCTCGTACCCACAGCTTGGCTGTAGTCACCGATTTCTTACGCCTCTGGACTTGGAAACCTCTTCCACAGGTCACAGAGGGAGCAAACTCACCCTTCCTTTGGAAAGCGATCCCCCTCCACAATTCCTAGAGTGTCACTGTGGAGGCCACTTTTTCTCTCTCGCTCCTCCGTTTCTCGAGGGTGGCCGATGGAGGTGGGGGTGGGAAGTTCCTCACTGGGCCCAGAAATTTGGGGAGCCTACACCTGCGACCAGTGCTCCCTCTGAGCTGTGGAGTCTTGTGAGCAAAAATTCTACTTTGTGAGCTACTGACATTAAAGTTGTGAGTGAGCAATCTGGCTGCTGCATAGATTAGTTTGCTCTGGAGCCACCCTTCCTGAGCGGAGACAAAAATGTGTGAGTTGGAGGCTAAAAAACTGGGAGGTAGCTCACACTAACTCAGCTTAGAGGGAACACTGCCTGCTACCCTTTCCTAAGACTTCTGAAAAGATCGCAAGATTGTTCTGTTCCAGGGGGCGGTGGGAAGAGGTTAAGTGGTTTTGGCCGTGCTGAACTCTGTGTGATCATTTTTAACGGTGTTTGATTGTGTATCAGTTTTAAGCTGTTGGACGCTTGTAATGTCTGAGTCCTACAATTTTTTTCCTATTTTGTGTAGCCACCTTGAGTTTTCAGGGATAAGGTGAGGTATAATTATTTTAATGGGACCTGGATGGCCCACGGTAGCCCAATCTCATTGGATCTTGGAAGCTTAGCAGAATCAAGCTCGGTTAGTACATAAGAACATGAGAGAAGCCAATTTTGGATCAGGCCAATGGCCCATCTAGTCCAACACTCTGCGTCACACAGTGGCCAAAAATACCAGGTGCCATCAGGAGGTCCATCAGTGGGGCCAGGACACTAGAAGCCCTCCCACTGTTGCCCCCTCCAAAGCACCAAGAATACAGAGCATCACTTGCCCCAGACCAAGAGTTCCTATCCATACCTTGTGGCTAAGAGCCACCGATGGACCTCTGCTCCACAGTTGAACTGGAGGCCACCATGTAAGTCCAAGGTTGCTATGGAGAGGCAGGCAGTGTTGATCCACCTCTGTTTGTCTTCCTTAGCTTGGGTGCCTCAGACTAAACCAACCTTGTCAGCTGTGACGGAATTAGAGGTTTATGGACAGCAGCAAGGTAAACCCCAGCAGCTGCTGAGTCACATGACAGAGAGAGGTGGGGGCCGGGTGGCTCGGAACTCTCAGGGAGATGAGTGACAGATAACTGTGCAGAAATGACAGTTGAGAGCTGACCGTGGGGAGAGTCAGGGAGTTGGTAGACTGGTGACAGGGAGTTAACACACGGGGAGAGTTTCTGAGGGAGCTTGGAGAGCACCACAGCCTCTGAGCTCAGTGGAATCAGCTTGAGAGCAGTTGAAGTGGAAAACTGTGGCTGAAAAAAGCCCTCTGCACTTGTACCCTCTAACATAAAGAAGAGAGTGGCGAGAGAGTGAAAAGTACAAGGGGTCACAAACCACAAACACCCTGCTCCATACGAACTTAAGGTGGCTCAGGAAGGGCAAAGGGTCTGGGGGAGTCTGGAGAGCTGGGTCTTCTCGAACCAGGAGGCCAGGCAGTTAAAGCCCAAAGGTTAACTTCCAAACAGGTTCTGGAGGTGGAGTCAGAGAAGGGTTTTGTGAACCAGAGAACATCTGAGTCAAACTGAGAGGGATAAGCCTACAGCTTATGAAAAGGCAAAGTGAAGTGTTCATACTACAAAGTATCCAAAGTATCCTGTGTAAATATATCCCACCCCCCCATTGGAGTTTTCTGTACAATAAAGATCAGTGCGGTGTGACATTTCTAAGCCCTGGTGCCTGACTCCATAGGGAAGAATAATACTGGGCAGTTGTCCTCCATATATCCAGAAGTTAAAGCAAACCCCGAAGAGTCTGCTGTTAAGAGTGAGCTGATCAGCCCTCAGAGACAGGAATTGGGACTGATCAGTCACCTCATAAGATCATAAACTGAATACGGTGCCATTACATATATAGAAAGGCGGCGACGCCACAGCTACCTCACGGCAACGTCCTGGGATGGGGCAGTGCTCATGATATCAGTTCTCGGAAGCTATGCAGGGTCAGCCCAGGTTAGTACTTGGATGAGAGACCATCACGGAAATCCAGGGTTGGTGCCCAGAGGCAGGCAATGGCAAATGGCAAACCGCCTCTGTTTGTCTCATGACTTGAAAACTCTGTGGCGTTGCCATAAGTTGCCTGCGACTTGACCGGGTCCCTGTTCATTGTCAAGGCTCAGGCTGTTTTTTTTTTTTAAGAAGAGATCAGTTTTGTGTGTTGTACAGGAGAGATCAGCGTTAATATCTTGCTTACGGATGACACTAGCCACAGTGTCCAAATGAATTTCTTCTTGGGCTTTTCCCAGCGTGGTGTAGTGGTTAAGAGTGGTGGACTCTAATCTGGAGAACTGGGTTTGATTCCACACTCCTCCTCCATGTGAAACCTGCTGGGTGACCTTGAACAGTCCCAGTTTCTCTCTCAGAGCTCTCTCAGCCCCACCTGCCTCACAAAGGTGCCTGTTGTGGAGAGAGGAAGGGAAGGCGATTGTAAGCCAGTTTGAGACACACGAGGCCTGCCGGGTGACCTTGGGCCAGTCACAGTTTCTCTCTCAGGACTGTCT
>JAPDNY010001863.1:0-12179 GCA_029375565.1 Gekko gecko | reverse complement strand
TGTTAAGTATGAGACTCAACAACGAAGTAAGCTCAACAAGTGATTCAGCTTTATTCAACAGCAAACTCCAACTCAGGAACACACAACACAGACAGTGGAGCACAGCTCCTTTTTAAACTCTCCCGGGCTGTCAAAGCCACACCCAGAAATAGTTAGGGACCAATGGCAGTGCAGAGTTAAGGTCCAATCACAACTGTTCCCGCTTTGCAACATTATCACACAGTGATTGGCTATTACACTGGTTTCGCAGAAACCGACCAATACGAATGCTACAGCTTAGAATCCACATTCCAGAATCAAGCTTAACATAGGAAAAGATAGGCTTGATTCACCTTTCAATACACAACAAATTCCTCCCCCTAAGATGGAGCATTCCCCTTCCAAACATAATCTTTCAGGTAGGGAGGGGCACCTCGGCTTCGGTTTGACCGGCGCAGCGGTCTCTGCTCCGATGGCGGTGGAGCGGCACACTCTTCGGGGACTCCGATGGTCTCTCTCGCAGGAGAGTCAGGGGACACTAACACAGGGGTCTCAGGCACTGGAGTTGGGGGCTCCCCAGACTCCGAATCTCGATCCGCAGTACTCACCTCCTCGCCGGGAGGCCCTTCCTGGACGGGGACCAGCTCAGGCTCGGGCACTGACTCGGCGCTTGAGTCTGCCCAGCGCTCTCTGAGCTGGTCAATGTGGCGGCGTATCTCCCGTCCGCTGGGAAGCCGGACCACATACAACCTGGACCCTGCCACCTTTGTGACCACGGCTGGTAGCCATCTGTGACCTTCCGCATAATTGCGGGCAAACACCTTGTCCCCAACCAAGAACACTCTCCCCTGCTCTGGGGTCTCTGACCGCTGCTTGGACCTGTCAAGGTCAGGGTGCAGTCGGTCCAGTAGGGTAGCCAACTTACGGCCCATTAAAAGTTCAGCTGGGCTCCTCCCCGTTGTTGAACAGGGGGTGATGTGTTGCCTCAGGAGGAAAGAGGCAATCTTCTGGCTCCAGTCCCCACACGTCAGGCGCCCAAGTGACTCCTTCGCCGTCCGTACCATCCGTTCGGCCTGACCGTTGGAGGCCGGATGGAACGGCGCAGAAGTCACATGGCGGATGAGGTTGTCTTTAAGGAATTTTTCAAATTCCGCTGACACGAACTGTGGCCCGTTGTCCGAGACCAAACAGTCCGGCAGCCCGTAGGTTGAAAACAACCTCCGGAGGGCATTGATGACTGCCCCGGACCCTGTTGACCTCATGGGTATCACCTCTAACCATTTAGAGTAACTATCTACACAGATAAAAAACATTTGCCCATGGTATGGTCCCGCAAAATCAATATGGAGGCGTGACCAGGGCCTCCTCGTTTTCTCCCAGGGCTGAATGGGAGCCTGTGGTGGTTCTGGACGGGACTGCTGACACTCCATACACTGCCTTACCCAGGCCTCAATGTCCTCGTCCAGCTTCGGCCACCACACGTACCCTCTGGCGAGGGCTTTCATGTGAACCATGCCAGGGTGGCCCACATGTAACGCCTCCAAAACATCCTCCCTCAGCTTGGCGGGAATCACCACCCGACTCCCCCAAAGCAAACAGCCCTTCGTTACCGATAGTTCGTTCTGGCGCGAAACGAACGGTTTGAATTCAGGCGCCATTTTCCCGCCGGCCACCCCCTCCATGCCCAATTAAGGACACGGGCAAGCACAGGGTCCTTAGCCGTCGCAGCGGCAATGTCTGAGGAGGTTACTGGTGCCTCCGGGAGCTCTTCGAGCGCCAAAATGTCCAACTCCGGCTCGAGTTCTTTGTTGTCCAGTGGTGCGGGGCAACGGCTCAGGGCGTCGGCATGCCCGATAGCCTTCCCGGGCGGTGCTCAAGTTCAAAGTCATACGCCGACATGAATACTGCCCACCTCAACATCCTGGGGGACAGTATATTCGGCGTCTGTCGGTCCGGGGAGAAGATGCCCAGAAGCGGCTTGTGATCTGTTACAAGGAGGAACCTCCGCCCATAAACAAAGTCATGGAATTTTTTAATTCCGGCGATTAAGGCGAGGCCCTCCTTGTCGATCTGGGCATAGTTCTTCTCCGCCGCTGTAAGTGATCGCGAGTAGAAAGCGATCGGTGCTTCCGACCCATCCGGCATGAGGTGGCTAAGAACGGCGCCCACCCCGTAGGGTGACGCGTCAGCCGCAAGCACCAAGAGTTTGTTCTCGTCAAAGTGGGTCAGCACCGCACTAGACGAGAGGAGTTCTTTAACGCCCGTGAACGCTCGTTCCTGCCGCTCTCCCCACTCCCACTTTGCGTTCTTGTGGAGCAGAGCATGCAGGGGTTCTGCAACCGATGCCTTGTGGGGCAGGAAGGCATGATAAAAGTTTAGGATCCCCAGGAACGACTGGAGATCCTTCTTTGACCGTGGCGGGGGCGCGTTCTTGATGGCGGATACCTTGTCCGGTGTAGGATGGACTCCATCCGCGTCAATCAGGAATCCCAAGAACTCCACTCTGTCTGCTCCAACCACACATTTAGAGCGTTTGACCCTCAGCCCGGCTTCTTTAAACCGGCCTAGTACTGCTCTGAGCCGAGCCATGAGTTCGCACTCGTCAGAGCCTGCCACCAGAACGTCGTCAAAATAGGGCACGACTCCAGGTAGCCCACGCAGGAGCCCCTCCATCAAGCCCTGGAAAATGCCCGGGGCTACGTTAACCCCAAATTGTAGTCTCTTGACCCGAAATGCCCCCTTGTGGGTCACTATGGTCTGGGCGTCAGCAGTTGCATCGTCTACGGGCAACTGCTGATAGGCTTGGGCTAAGTCAAGTTTGGCGAAAACTTTTCCTCCTCCCAGCGACGCCAACACATGGCTGATGACCGGCACTGGGTAGGAGTGCTGCTGGAGCGCTTTGTTCACTGTACACTTATAATCAGCGCATATGCGTATCGACCCGTCTGCCTTTACGGGCGTTACTATGGGAGTCTCCCACCGACCATAGGGCACCGGCTCGAGGATACCCTGATCCACTAGCTTGTCCAGCTCTGCCTCGATCTTCGCCTTAAGAGCGAGGGGTACCTTCCTGTACTTCAGCCGTATGGGACGCACTGAAGGGTCTAAATCAAAAGAAACGGGGGCCCCGTATATAACCCAAGCCCTTCCCCAAAAACTTCAGGGAACTCTTGATACAAAGACTCCCTTTTATTGTTGCAAATGCTGTTAATGCCAGAGATGGCAATACCTAGAGCCTCGAACCAATCAAGGCCCAACAAACTGACCCTCTCACCCTCTGCAACCAGGAGGGACAGCTCAGCCTTCCGCTCCTTGAACTCCACCTGGAAGGTAGCTCGTCCCGCCAACGGAATGCGTCGTCCCTGGAAATCGGTGAGACGCGTTGTTACTGGAGACAGGCGACGTCGGCTCCTCCTCGGAAATAAGCGCTGCCATGTTTCGGTGGAGATGACGGTGACGGATGAGCCTGAGTCCACCTCCATCGTACACGGAACGCCATCCAGCCGAAGCGTGACGTGAATTTTCCGAGTGGCCTTGTCACCGGTCGCCAGGACGGTTGAAGGGCAGGTGTCAGTCTGGTGGCAATCGGACGTTCTGCTGTCATCTGATGGCCGAACCTTGGGGTCTGCTCGTCGCGAAGACGGTGGCGATTTCCTCGCAGCCCGGCAAACTCGAGCCAGATGACCTCGCTTCCCGCAGGAGTGGCAGATGAGCTCTCTAGCCCGACAGAGGTCTCTGTCGTGGTTGCCGCCGCAGCCTGCGCAGGGACGGGTCGTCGAAGTTCTCGGTCTGGTCCGCGGTGGGCGTGTCTCCCGAGTTCGGCACACGCCGTCGGCGTCGCTGTCAGACTCGCAGGCGGACTGCCGGTGAACTGCAGGCTCCTTGCTGACCTGGGTCTGCTGCTGTCGAACCTCTCGCATCAACTTGTCCGCGGCCTCCGCTGCGATAGCCTCGGCGTAGGCAACCGCATACGTCAGTTGGGTGCGGGCAAAAGACGCTGTTGCAGGCGCTCGTCTCGAAGGCCGCACACCAAACGGTCGAGGAGGGCGTCTTCCAGATCTGTGAACTCACAAGGCCTTGCCGCCTTCCGCAAGGCAGTGACGAACTCAGCGATGGACTCGGAAGGCCCTTGGCACCGCTTGTAAAAGGCGTGCCGGCACGCGATCCGAGACGGTTGTGGCGAGAAATGGCCTTTGAGCTTGGCCGTGATCTCAGCCCACGTTGCTGCACTCAGCTCAGTCGGAGCGACCAGGGACCGGGCGATGTCGAAGGCGGCCTTGCCGCACGAGCTCAGGAGCGTCGCCTTCTTTCTCGCCTCATCTGTTATCTGATTCGCCTGGAGGTGGAACTCGAACCGTGCCAGGTAAGAGTCCCAGTCCTCCGTCGCCGGAGTCGAACGCTTCGAACGCCGGGTTGACGGCCATTGGGGCTGTTGGTGCTGCCACTTCTACTCGTGGAGCCTCAGCCGGCTCGGCCGGGTGTGTGTCCTCGTCTGCCGTTGCGCTCTTGGTTCAGCGGGGCTGCCTACCCGCTCTAGCATCCCATCCTCGTCGCCAATTGTTAAGTATGAGACTCAACAACGAAGTAAGCTCAACAAGTGATTCAGCTTTATTCAACAGCAAACTCCAACTCAGGAACACACAACACAGACAGTGGAGCACAGCTCCTTTTAAACTCTCCCGGGCTGTCAAAGCCACACCCAGAAATAGTTAGGGACCAATGGCAGTGCAGAGTTAAGGTCCAATCACAACTGTTCCCGCTTTGCAACATTATCACACAGTGATTGGCTATTACACTGGTTTCGCAGAAACCGACCAATACGAATGCTACAGCTTAGAATCCACATTCCAGAATCAAGCTTAACATAGGAAAAGATAGGCTTGATTCACCTTTCAATACACAACAAATTACATTGAATCTTGCTAGAGAGGAGGCTCTGTGCTGTCGTGGTGATTGCATACCAGATAGATATGGGGCCATTCGGCCTACCGTAAGAGGCAACTCAAAGTTCAGGGGGGAACAAGTTTTGTTGGCTAAGCTGTAAAGCCTTTGCGTTTCAATATCGATGGCAGTCCCCCAAGCCCCAGCCACCAGCTCCTGCCCCTCTCCCGACCTACTAAATGATTTAAAGGGCTTTGGCTGATTGCTGGGGAGCCTAGGGCCTGGCAACTGGCTGGAGGGCCCTTTGAATATTTCATCAGGGAGGGAGAGGGGCTGTCACCGGCCACAGCTCCACTGGCGGAAAGACCCCAGAACACCCCCAGATCCCCCAGCCAGATTGACAAGGCGATCCGACAACCCTAGTCGGGTCTGGCCGGTATTTCAGCGGGAGGCCATCAAAGAAAGCCTCGGGTCACGATGTGCAAGCGGGCAATGGCGAAACCGCCACTGAGTGAGGTCTGCAAAATTATACAGAGACGAACAATAATGAGACAAACACTGTGGTGGCAGCCGCCTCCCAAATGACATTATTTTAATCTGCATAGCCCACTGGACCCTCGGTAGCCAGTTGGAAGCCCAAGATGATGAGGGGGTTGGAGCCCCTTCCCTAGGAGGAAAGACGGAAGAACCTGGGACTTTGAGAAAAGAGACGACTAAGGGGGGGACATGAGAGAAGCATGTCAAATTATGCCTGGGGTGGAGAGAGTGGACTCAGGGAACTTTTTCTCCCCCTCTCAAAGGACTAGAACTCAAGGGCATCCCATGAAGCTGACGGGCAGTAGGTTCAGGAAGTATCAAAGGAAATACTGCTTTACACAGAGAGTGAATAAATTGTGAAATTTGCTGCCAGAGGATGTAGTGATGGCCACAGGAGCAGACAGCTTTAAAAGGGGATTAGATAGATTCATGGGGGATAAGTCTATCAGTGACTACTGGTCTCGGTGACTGAGGGGAACCTCCACATTCAGAGGCACTAATCCTCTGAATCCCAGAGCCAGGAGGCAACCTCAGGGGAAGGTCTTGGCCTCTGTGCCCTGCTGTTGGCCCTCCAGAGGAACTAATTGGCCACTGTGTGAGACAGGATGCTGGACTGGACGGACCACTGGTCTGATCCAGCAGGGCTCTTCTTATGAAGGCCTCAGCCTCTACGCACTTTGGGGTCAGGAAGCAGTTTGTCTCCAGGCCAATTTGGCCAGGGATCTTGAAGATTTTTTTGCCAACTTCTGGGCATGGAAGAGGGGTCACTGGGGGTTTGAGGGGAGAGGTATTTGTGAACTTCCTGCATTGTGTAGGGGGTTGGACTATGATTCTATGATTAAAGTCGTTGGTAAGACCTGTGAATAGCAGTAAATTAGCATACAGGTGTTGTGGTGGCTCAGTGGTTAAGATGCTGAACTGCAGGCTGGAAGGTCGGTAGTTCAGCAGTTTGAGACCTGGGTGCCACATGATGGAGTGAGCTCCCGTCTCTGGATCCAGCTCCTGCCAACCTAGCAGTTCGAAAGCAAGAAATTGCAAGTAGATAAATAGGTACCACTTCGGTGGGAAGGTAACAGCATTCCGTGCGCCTTGGTGTTTAGTCATGCCGGCCACGTGACCACGGAAACGTCTTCGGACAGCGCTGGCTCTTCGGCCTGGAAACAGAGATGAGCACCGCAACCCTAGAATCGGATCCGACTGGCTTTCTAGCAAGGGAACCTTTACCTTTACTAAATAGGTACCACTTTGATGGGAAGGTAACAGCATTCCATGCGCCTCGGCGTCTAGTCATGCCGGCCACGTGACCGCGGAAACGTCTTCGGACAGCGCTGGCTCTTCGGCCTGGAAACAGAGATGAGCACCGCAACCCTAGAGTCAGATTCAATTGGCTTTCGAGCAAGGGAAACCTTTACCTTTACCTAGAAGAGTTAAACAGATGTGAAAACTAAGTTGGAGTCCAGTAGCACCTTTAAGACCAACAAAATTTAATTCTGGGTACTAGCAAGGACTGAGCGACTTACCATGTGTAGATATACATTTCTTCAGATACATTAAAATAGACTTCCTCGAGCATTTCATATGAGGGGGTTTAGTTGCCAGAATGGGCCCAGGATCAACTAGTGTCAAGAGGCATACAAAACTGACACTGTGACATACATTTTGGCCATGAGAGGGCAGCAAAAACTTAACAACATCGAAGTCTTTCGTGGAAACTTGAAGTAAAATGCTCCTTGTTTCAATATTTGCAAACAGGTCAATCCCCAAACTATCTTTTCAACCTTAACAAACTGATGGGGAGTTGGAATGCTTGGTGTTGGGGGGGAAATAGACATTGTGGGTATTTCAGAAACTTGGTGGGATGAGGAAAATCAGTGGGATACGGTGATTCCTGGTTATAAATTATATCGGAAGGATAGGGGGAAAGGGTTGGAGGTGGGGTGGCTCTGTATGTCAGAGAGGTGTACCGTCCAGTAAGATTGAGAGGGTAAGAGAATTGGATTCACTTCTGGAAATGCTATGGGTTGAAATAGTGGGTCCAAAAGGAGGCTTAACAGTGGGAGTTTGTTATCGCCCACCAGATCAAAAGATAGAGGAGGATTATAAAATGATGAATGAATTAAAGATAGCGGCTATTCGAAATAACTGTGTCGTAATAGGCGACTTTAACTACCCACACATTGATTGGGTCAATATGAGTTCTAGTCGGGAAAAAGAGATTGCGTTCTTAGACACTCTCAATGACTGTGCTGTGGAACAGATGGTCACAGATCCTACCAGGGGAGAGGCGATCCTGGATTTGGTCCTAAGTAACACTCAAGACCTGGTGAGAGATGTAAAAGTGATTGCACCACTTGGGAACAGTGACCATAATGTCATTGAGTTTAACATTTGTACAGATAGGGAGTTGCCCAAAAAGACTGACGCAACCACTTTTAACTTTAAAAGGGGTAACTTCTCTGGTATGAGGGGACATGTGAGGAAGAAATTGAAAGGAAGAGTGGAGAAGGTCAAAACCATTGGGGAAGCTTGGAGACTATTTAAAAAGACAATCCTAGAAGCTCAGAAAAAATATATACCGCAGGTTAGGAAAGGTACAAATAGGTATAGAAAAAAGCCTGCATGGTTAACAAATAAAGTCATGGAAGCTGTAAAAGGTAAGAAGGATTCCTTTAAGCGGTGGAAAGCTAGTCTTAGTGAGGTTGATAAAGGGAACACAGACTATGGCAAATAAAATGCAAGTCTGTGATCAGGCAAGCAAAAAGGGAATATGAGGAGCATATCGCAAAAACATAAAGACCAACAATAAAACTTTCTTCAAATACATTATTTTGCCTCTGTCTTCACTGTGGAAGAGGAGAAGTGTTTGCCCACTCCAGAAGCACCGATTTCGGGAGGGGGTTTGAAAGACCTGAATCAGATTGCGGTGACAAGAGAGGAAGTCCTCTGACTGATGGACAAAAAACTAATAAATCACCAGGCCCGGATGGCATTCATCCGAGAGTTCTGAAAGAACTCAAATGTGAACTTGTGGATCTCCTGACAAAAATATGTAATCTTTCTTTAAAATCTGCCTCCATTCCTGAGGACTGGAAGGTAGCTAATGTCACTCCCATCTTTAAAAAGGGCTCCAGGGGAGATCCGGGAAATTACAGGCCAGTCAGTCTGACATCGATACCGGGTAAGTTGGTGGAAACTGTTATTAAGGAAAGAATTAGTAGGCACATTGATGAACAAAAACTATTGAGGCAGACTCAGCATGGGTTCTGTAAGGGAAGATCTTGTCTCACTAACCTGTTAGTGTTTTTTGAGGAGTGAACAAACATGTGGACAAGGGGGACCCAATAGATATTATTTACCTTGACTTCCGGAAAGCTTTTGATACAGTTCCTCATCAAAGGCTCCTAAGTAAGCTCAATAGTCATGGGATAAAAGGACAAGTCCTCTTGTGGATCAAAAACTGGCTTATAAATAGGAAACAGAGAGTGAGTATAAATGGGAAACTTTCTCAGTGGAGGGTGGTAAGCAGTGGGGTACCACAGGGATCAGTACTCGGTCCGATGCTTTTTAACTTGTTTATTAATGATTTGGAATTGGGAATAAGCAGTGATGTGGCTAAATTTGCAGATGACACAAAGTTGTTCAGGGTGGTGAAAACCAGGGAGGATTGTGAGGCACTCCAAAGGGATCTGTTGAGGATGGGTGAGTGGGCGTCAACGTGGCAAATGGGGTTCAATGTGGCCAAGTGCAAAGTGATGCACATTGGAGCCAAAAATCCTAAATATAAATACACATTGATGGGGTCTGATCTGGCAGAGACGGACCAAGAGAGAGATCTTGGAGTCGTAGTGGATAACTCGTTGAAAATGTCTACACAATGTGTAGCTGCAATAAAGAAAGCCAATGCTATGCTGGGGATTATTAGGAAGGGAATTGATAACAAATCAGCCAGTATCATCATGCCCCTGTATAAATCATTGGTGCGACCTCATTTGGAATACTGTGTACAGTTCTGGTCACCACATCTCAAAAAGGATATTATAGCATTGGAAAAAGTGCAGAGAAGGGCAACTAGAATGATAAAAGGGTTGGAATACCTTCCCTATGAAGAAAGGTTAAAATGCTTGGGGCTTTTTAGCTTGGAGAAACGACGGCTGAGAGGTGACATGATCGAGGTTTATAAGATTATGAATGGGATTGAGCAGGTTGAGAAAGAAGTACTTTTCTCCCTTTCTCACAATACAAGAACTCGTGGGCACTCTATGAAATTGCTGAGCAGTCGGGTTAGAACAGATAAAAGGAAATACTTCTTCACCCAAAGAGTGATTAACATATGGAATTCACTGCCACAGGAGGTCGTGGCAGCTGCAAGCATGGACAGTTTCAAGAGGAAATTAGATAAACATATGGGGCAGAAGTCCACCAGGTGCTATTAGCCACAGGGTATAGATGGGAACTCTCAGTCTGGGGCAGGTGATGCACTCTATCCTTGGTGCTGGAGGGGCAGCAGTGGGAGGGCTTCTGGTGCCCTGGCCCCACTGCTGGACCTCCTGATGGCACCTGGTATATTTTGGCCGCTGTGTGACAGAGTGTTGGACTGGATGGGCCATTGGCCTGATTCAACATTGGCTTCTCTTATGTTCTTATGTTCTTATGTTCTTATGTTACGCCTGATAAATTGGCTAAGTTTGACCCTAAATGCTCAAATGTATGTTGGAAATGTCAAAATAATGTTGGATCCTTTTACCATATAGAAGCATAGAATCTTAGAATGTTAGAGTTGGTAGGGACCTTGCAGGTCATCCAGTCCAACCCCTGCACTCTGCAGGAGCAGAGCCAAAAGATAGCCCTACATACCTACAACATACCCGAAAGATGGTCATCCAGCCTCTGCTTGAAAACGTCCAGGGAAGGAGCATCCACCACCTCCCGAGGCAGATTGTTCCACTGCTCATCCACTCTTACACAGTTAGGAAGTTTCTCCTGATATCTAGCCGGTATCGACTCCTCATAATTTCCACCCATTAGATCTAGTCCTGCAATCCGTAGCAAAAGAGAATAGATGTGCTCCATCTTTTATATGACAGCCCTTCAGATACTTGAAGACTGCAATCATGTCCTTTCTAAGCCTCTCTTTCCCAGGCTAAACATACCCAACTCTTTCAGCCTTTCCTCGTAAGACTTGGATTCAAACCCTCTCACCATCCTGGTTGCCCTGTTCTGGACATATCACATATGTGGTGGTTATGTGATAAAGTAAAAAAATACTGGGCTTAGATTCATGAAATCTTACCAAAAAAATCTTAAAATGTTCTGTACCTTTTGTCCCAGAAACATTTTTATTGAATACCTTACCTGGAAATTGTAAAAAAAATGATTCTTATTGTACTTGACTGCAACTGCCAGAATTCTGTATGCTAAATATTGGAGAAGAACAGAAATAGCTTTGAGAGAAGAAATTTTAAGCAACATTTTGGAAACTGCGGAAATGGACAAGCTAACTCTAATTTTGAAAGGACAGCCAGAAACCACATTTGAATATACATGGTCAAGATTCTATAAGTGGTTTGGAGACTATACTCAGTAAACAATGTAGGCATTAAAAACTTGCTTAAGGACACACAGAGTACAAACTTGATACGTTTGCAAGGGCTATTCTCAATGATATAAGGTGAAATATACAAATGTATGATAGATTAGGCATGAGCTTGTCAATTGAAAGAAACATTTCCCCCTTTGTCTTAAAAATTTAAAAAATAAACCTTAGTTGCTGTAGATTTTCCGTGTTGTCTGGCCGTGGTCTTGGCATTGTAGGACCTGACATTTCGCCGGTAGCTGTGACTGGCATCCTCAGAGGCATAACACAGAAAGATGGAGTACTCTCTGTGTCAAGGTGAGAAAGGAAATGGTAGGCAGGTTTTCTTTTCTTCTCACCTTGAAACAGAGAGTACTCTATCTTTCTGTGCTATACCTCTGAGCAGGGCTCTTTTGTAGCAGGAACTCCTTTGCAAATTAGGCAACAAAACCCTAATGTAAGCAATCCTCCAAGAGCTTACAGGGCTCTTCTTACAGGGGCTACTGTAAGCCCTTGGAGGATTGGTTACATTAGGGGTGTGTCACCCAATATGCAAAGGAGTTCCTGCTACAAAAAGAGCCCTTCCTCTGAGGATGCCAGTCACAGCTGCTGGCGAAACGTCAGGTCCTACAATGCCAGGACCACGGCCAGACAACCCAGAAAAGCTACAGCAACTAATGAACTCCGGCCGTGAAAGTCTTCGACAACATATTTTTAAAAAAACACCATTTTTTTTTTAAAAAAAAAAACAAACAAACTGAGGAGACCTCATATTCACTAATTAGCCTACTGGCTTTGATTTTATTAAGCCAGAACCCTTGGCTCCGTACGAATGAAAGTCCGTGCACAGTTTCAGAATGTAGCCCTGGAATGGGATGTGAAATATTCCGAAAGGCATTCTGTACATTCTGCGTCATTTGGTAGAAGGGGCAACATTTCGGTCACTGGCGCGTCACCCCATGTCTTGCAGGGAAGACTGGCTAATCCCTCAGGGAAGAGTCTGGAATGATTCTGTTTAGAAAAGATACAACTAAAGGGAGCGTGAGAGAGGTTTACAAAATTGTGCACGGGGTGCAGAGATGTCAGGATCAACAGCAAGCAGGTCCCCACACACTTCATTCAAAGGTTATGCTTTATTGGAATGCCAGTCTGTTGCCACGTAAACAGGGACATTGTCAGCAATGTCGGTTAATGCAAGGAGGCCAGGTAT
>JAPDNY010001862.1:0-12182 GCA_029375565.1 Gekko gecko | reverse complement strand
CGGACCCCTACCAACAGGGTTATGGGCCCAGCCTGAGCTGCTAGCAGTCTAGTACAGTAGCAGAGTGAAGCTGAGTGAAGCTGCGGAGAATCGGTTCCTGAATGAGCGGTGATTTCTCTGGAAGCAGCTTTCAGCACGACGTGGAGCTAGCCAGCATTTCTTCAGAGGACGAGAAACCTCTGTCCAGCTCTGTGAAGGCAGAGGCGTCGGAGGAGGCAAACCAGTCTGTGGAGCACCTGTTGCCAAGGTCGTTTTGGCGTGGAAGGAGAAGTGAGTACGAAATGGCTCTTTCCTCAACTACGCTGTTAGTGGATAAGCTAACAGACTCTAATTATGCTGTGTGGTCTATCCGACTGAAGCATTTGCTTAAAAAGGAGGGTCTGTGGACTTGTGTCAGTTCCCCTCCAGCCGCTCCTGACGAGGATGAAAAGGAGCAAGATGAGCGTGCCTTAGCTCATATCGTGCTGAGCTTATCAGACTCTCAATTACTGCATGTTTCTACTTTAGAAACGGCCAAGCTGGTGTGGGAGGCTTTGGCAAACATTCACGTTCAGAAATCAGCCTCTTCAATTATAGCACTCACCAGGAAGCTCTATCGCACTGTACTCTGCCAGGGGCAGCGTGTCAGAAGTCATGTTGATGCTTTGACTGAGTGTTTCCAGGCTCTTGCAGCACGAGGTAAAGACTTTTCTGAATTTGACCGTATATATGTTCTTCTGTCCTCCTTGCCTGAGAAATTTAATGCATTAATTTCATCGTTGGAGAGTTATAAGCCTGAGGAACTTAAATGGGATTCAATCATGGGTCGCCTGCTCGATGAGGAAGCGCGTTGGAATGCAAAACCCAGTTTTGGAGATGCAGCAGCCTCATGTTTCCGATCAGAGGAGTCGGCGTCTGTTGGCAGTGTTTCCAGCTCTGGAATGTGTCCGGGCAAGCCACCTTTTGCAGCCTCTAGAAAAAAGCGTTGTTTTAAATGTGGCTCGACAGAACATATAGCTCGTTTCTGCCACAAGAGGGAGCAGTCTCGCCAGAAATCATCTGTTCAACAGTCTACTGAGCAGCGTAATCAAGCCTCGCTCTCAAGTTCTGTTCAGAAAAACCGTCTTACTTTGGTGACAATTGGGAAGGGGCTAGGCTGTGTAAAATATTTGCTTGATTCAGGAGCTAGTCAAACTGTTGTAAAAGACAGGCATTTGCTGACCAGTGAAACTGCTGCAGAGGTAAGCTCTGTCTGTCTAGCTGATGGCAGAGAAGCCTCTGTAATTTGTAAAGGCAGTGTGTTCATCCCTGAATTGAATTGTGAGTTACAAAATGCACTATGTGTACCAAGTCTCGAAAATAATTTACTTAGTATAAAAGTACTCACTGAAAAAGGGTTCAAGGTAATTTTTGAAAATGATGAATGTCTTATATGCGAGGGTGATGAGATAATGGCTCGGGGCAAGCTGCAGGATGGTGTTTATGTGCTTAGCAGTGAATGTGTGCAGGCTCAGTCAGTTATCCAGAATGTTAACCCTATGCATTCTAACTGTTCTCATCTTTTTCATAGAAGATTTGCACATACCAGTTTTCATACTTTGGGCAAAACTTTTGATTGTTTGGGCAAAACTGATGTGTCTCCCTGCAATAACTTTCTTGATTGTTCTATTTGCAAGCAATCGAAGTCTCAGGCTCACCCGGTTGCCAAGGTGAGCAGTAGAGTCTCTGAGGAGCCTCTTGAGCTTGTTCATGGGGATGTAATTGGCCCACTGCCCCCCACAGTTTCTGGGTGTCGTTTCTGTCTGGTCTTAGTGGACGACCATTCACATTATGGCTGGGTTTTTCCCTTAAAGCACAAGTCACAAGTGTGTGCTACAATTAAATACTGGGCTGCAAATGTAGAGAAGCAATTACAATGTCCTCTTCGTGCCTTTCAATCTGACATGGGTGGGGAGTTTCTGAGTGAAAATCTCCTTCAGTTTTTCCAGTCACATGGGATTGTGCATAGACGGACCAATGTGGCGCAGCCAAGAGAAAATGGCCTGGCAGAACAGAGAAATGGTGTGCTGCAGACCATGGTCCATTCAGTACTTGCTGATGCCAAGCTACCTTTCTCTTTTTGGGGAGAGGCGATTAAATATTGCCAATATACTTTTTTTTTTTTTTTAACAAAACCCTCCTAAAAAGGAGAGGAGTTTATTCTTTTTATAAATGGAAAGAGGTAGGGTATATAGAGGGACTAAGAAAAGAGCAGAGTGAGTATTCTGTTAATAAAAGTTAGTTTAAGTCAGTGTAAATACAGTTTTTGGCGGTCACCGTGATTAGAGAGTCTTCTTTTCATCTAACATAAATCCAAAGTAACTCTGTTAGTAAGGTTAGTAATGTCCTTTGGGGTTAGTTATTAATCAACTCCTTTCTGATGCTTCCCGAACAGTTATTTCTTTGGTTGTCTTCTTTTGGTATCCCTCAGGTTATAGGATGGGCCCTCTTTGGTTTTCACGTCTCCCGCTCCGGCACCTCCTTCCTCTGGGCCGCTGTCATCCTCACTACTCAAATCTGTCCAAGTTGCGAGTGCTGCCTCTTCCTCTGAACTGGCGTGTCTCTTCAGAAATTCTTGTGCTTTGAAGATGGAGTCAATCTTTTCTCTTTTATCCTTGTACTTGAACACTAGGCCTTCAGGGAAAGTCCATCTATATATAGTCTGGTGACTTTGTAGAAAGGTGGTCAATCCTTTGTAAGCTTTCCTTTTCATCTGGATTTCGTAAGGCACATCTTTCAATATTCTGATAGTCTGTTCCCCAATTTTCGAGGGCATCGCTGAAACTGCACGCAGAATTCGATCTCTAGTACTCTGCTTAACAAACTTGACAACCACTTCTGCTGGCAGATTGTTTTTCTTTATAAAGGTGGAATAGGACCTGTAGACCTTATCCATCTCTTCTTTTAATTCTCGCTGATCTCTGCCAGTTATGGGTGCCAAGGCATTTGCTAGTATAGATCTGAGATCTTCACTCTCTTCTTCTTTAATGCCCTGAAAACGAAGGGTCAGATTCGATTTCTCCATTTGCAACATCAAAATTCTCTTTTCTTGCTCATCCTGGTGTTTTTCTAACTTATTGACCCTTTTCTTCACTTTTCTGATGTCCTCCGTCGAGACCAAGCATTTCTGTGCGATCTCCTCCATCTTCTTTGATGTTTCTGTTAGTTGCTTTTGTTGACTGTTGAGAACACCTTCCATGTTAGTTAAGGTTTCGCTGATTTTCTGTATTTGGACCAGCAGAGGGTGCAGTAGCTCGCTTGTCTGTTGACTGACAGCAGGCTCTTGAGGGGATTACCCGGACCGGAAGTCCCGCCTCCCTTCTTTTCCGGTTTCAAAGGGACCTTCTTCATGGCCGACATTTCTTTTATTTGTTTACTTTTTCAAAGTTCGTGACGCGTCGCTCAGGAGACCCGCTAACTCTTTAGCTTCAATAGCACCCCAAAGGTAGTTTCACCAACCCTTCTTCCCTTTCATCCCCCTTAGCTTTCTTTTATAAGTCCCGCTTCTCAGTGGGGGGGGATTCCCCTCCTCCCAGACGCTTATTCGCTTACGGGGGAAGGGCTCGGGTTTTCGCTTCAAATTTAGACCTCCAACTCACGGTTCGCTGCCGTTTCTTCTTTTTACTTTAATTCATCGCTGTTCCTCACTCCTGGAAGTCGGTGGCGCTGCTACGTCCCATGCGGGCACAACGCAGCGGGGCCGATTGGGGCGGGGAAAAGCCTCAATTTCCCGGCTGTGTGCCAGCAAAGAGGCTACTCCCCAAGCGCCCCCGGTTCGGAGCCTTTGCCTAAGGCTCACTAGGGTCTTTCGCTCATGCAAAGACCCCCCTAACTGCGTGTGGGCTAACCACCTCCGGGAGCGTCCCGAGAGCGGCCGCCATTCGCAACGCCGAAACCCGAAACCCTATTGCCAATATACTTTGAATCGTCTCTGGACCAAGTCCATTGATCAAATTCCCTACACTGTTCTGTTTGGCAGGGAGCCCAGCATAGAGCATTTGAGAATTTTTGGTGCCAAGGCATGGGTAAATGTTCCTTTAAGCAAGAGGCGAAAGGGACAGAAAAGGGCTCAACTTCTAACCTTTGTTGGGTATCAAACTGGCATGAAAGCCTACCGGTTTGCCACTAAGGATAATGCCGTGGTTTTCAGTCGCTCAGCAAATTTTTGTGAAAATAAAAACTGGGCTGATATTCACACTAATGACTTGCCTTCGCAGGTAATTTTTCCTGTTGCTGGTGCTGAGCAGAGTGCTCAAGGTCGAGCTGACACTAACTTAAAGCAGCTTTCTCCTAGCAGGTCCTTATCTGAAACTGACAAGACGGAGCAGCAGCCAGAAAGCAGCCAGCAGTCGCAGCTGCGTGTGTCTAGCAGGAGTAACAAAGGCGTTCCGCCCCAACGTTATGGAATTAATCATGTTTATATTCCTAACACTGTTGCTGATGTTTTTGCTTTGCAAGGGGCCGAGCGGAAAGCGTGGCTTGAAGCCATGGAGGCAGAGCATGCCTCTTTACAGAGTTATAAGGTGTGTTCTCCTACACAGTTGCCAGAGGGCAAGAAAGCTTTGGGCTGTCGCTGGTTATTTAAAGTTAAGTCAACAAAGGATGGTTCTTTAACTTATAAAGCTAGACTTGTTGCGAAAGGCTACGCCCAGGTTGAAGGTGAAGATTATGATGTTTGTTTTTCTTCAACTGTAAAAATGGAAAGTGTAAAGACAACACTGGCTCTAGCCTCTAAGCTTAACATGAGTGTTACACATTTTGATTTTGACACAACTTATTTAAATGCTGACCTCAAGGATGCGCTGTACATGCAGCAAATACCAGGGTTTGAATATGCTGATCCAAACTTAGTTCTGCGTTTGCACAAAGGCCTCTACGACCTCAAACAGAGCGCTTTTCTCTGGCAGGACTGTTTGTACAATGCGCTAACGCAACTAGGATTCAAACAGAGTGTTGCTGATCCTTGCTTGTATAGCATATCTGTAGATGATAAGCTTTGCTTGGTTTTGGTTTTCGTTGATGACCTCCTGTTTCTGCATCTTACAGACAAGCAGCTTTCGTGGTTTAAGAATACTGTGCAACAATTGTTTAAAATAAAAGATTTGGGGTCTGTTCAAAACTACTTAGGTATAACAGTGCAGAGAAATGCTCAAGGCATGTTTGAGCTGAGTCAAGCAGACAAAATACAGGCGTTGCTGGATAAATTTAAAATGGGTGAATGCAACATTGTTGGAACTCCAATGTCTACTGATTTTTGTAAGCCTGTTAATAGCCCAGAGTTCACAAACAAACAACTGTATCAGTCATTGGTGGGGTCTTTGTTATATTTGAGTTGCTGTACTCGCCCTGATATATGCACTGCTGTACATTGGCTAACCCAAAGGTCTTCGTCTCCTACTGATCATGACTGGCAAGCCGCTAAGAGAGTTCTGCGTTTCCTAAAAGGGTCTATAAATAAAAAACTCGTTCTGGATGTGTCCAGCACTCAGCAGTTGTTTGCATACTGCGATGCCAGTTGGGGGGAGAGATCTGATGGCAGATCCACCACAGGGTATGCAATATGTGTATATGGCGCACTTGTAAGTTGGAAAACGATCCGCCAAAATCATATATCAGCCAGTTCTTGTGAGGCAGAATATTCGTCGATGAATGTGTGTTGCAGATGGAATGGTTTATGCATCTGTTAAAAAGCTTTGATGTAACTTGTCCTTTGCCTGTTAAGCTTTTTTGTGACAGCAGTTCAGCTAGGCAACTTACTACAAACCAACAAGTACGCTTCAGGAGCAAGCATGTGGTTGTGCGCTACCAAAATGTAAGAGATGCTGTTCAAAGAAATTTTGTGTCAATTGAACCGTGTACCTCTGAATCCAATGTTGCCGACATCTTTACCAAAAATTTATGTAAAGAAAAATTTGTTTATCTAAGTGCAATGCTTGGTCTGACTGTCTGAAATCTTGAGAGGCGTGTCAGCATAATGTATATGTGTAGCTGGCAAGATTGTCAGCAGTCAGATAGATGAGTGCAATCTACTCTGACAGATACAGCTAGTCAGGTGATCATGTTGCATCAGCTAGACAGCCTGACTCAGCAAGTTCTGATAATTGGACAAAGTGTCTGGTGATTGGCTGGCACTGTGTATAAATGTGCTTTGTGTCCAGCAGCTCACTCTCTCCCAGAGAGACTGGTTGCAGCATAGCACTTTGTCCTTCTGTGTAATAATTTGTAAGTAAGCTCCAGCTCTGTAAATAAAACTGAACATAGCTTTCAGCTCACGGCTCTGCATCCATTATTTACGGTAGTGCGGACCCCTACCGACAGGCTTTTCCCTGTCTCTCTCTCGCTCTGGCTTGGTGGCTGCACCACCACAGCAAAGGCCTCCTTTCGTGCCACTTCAGGGTTGGACATTTCCCCCGAGAAGGAAAGCCCGCCACCTTCCCTCCCCGTTTCCCTGCAACCACCATTTGGGCATCCTGGCACCACGCAGGCAGCAGGTGAGTTGTCCTTTCCTGGTGGCAAAAGAGCCCACCCAGTTCAGTCAGGTCAGGGGCCAAAAGTGCCACATCCTCCACCTCCTCTGCTCACTCTGTTGCCACAGGTCTGGCTGGCAGGACAGCAGCAGGCAGGCACCTGCTGTCATTCCCTCCCTCCCTGAGTGGCACACCTGTTCTCTCTCTCTCTCTCTCTCTCTCTCTCTCTCTCTCTCTCTCCCTTGATCACTCTGGTGGTTTTGCACCAGGCATTCTCCTCGGGTTGGAGTTTCTGCTTCCAGCAGCCATGACAATAGTGATAGACGGTGCCAAATGTTGTGTGAAAGGGATGGCAAATCAGATGACCCAATCCCAGGGGTTCCAGAAACCCTACACCCTATCTCCCCCCATGTGCCATGGCTGCTTCTCCCTCCCTCACCCCCTCCACTCACCCTTTGCCCACCCTCCTGTGCTGTCAGTTCCACTGTACTAAACTGCCTTCTTGTTCCCCCATCTTGACAAAAATTTTCTGACTAAGGGCCTGCATGCATGCCAGGTAGCCTGTAGCAGTGAAGGAAAAGTGTGTGTGCACATACTCATTAGGGTTGCCAACTCCATGTTGGGGAATCCCTGGAGATTTGGGGGGTGGAGCCTGTGGAAGGTGGGGAAGGGATATTAATCAGGTATAATACCATAGAGTTCATCCTCTGAAGTAGCCATTTTCTCCAGGAGATGTGATCTCTCAAGTCAGGTTATCACTTGTATTTCTGAGAGATCTCCATGCACCACCTGGGGGTTGGCAACCCTACTGCATTCCAGTTCTGTGTGCCTATAGCTATCCTTTCCTATAGCAAGTTATGTAGAGCCAAACCATAGCAGGGTTTGGAGCTTGGGGAGTTGGTGAGTTCAATGGCAGATAGTATTGTGCATCAAAGGGGCCATCCATCCAAGAAAATGCACCTTCTTCTGTGATCTTTGTTAACAAAGCCTCATTTCATGCTCAAAGGAAGAAACAGACTTTTATGGTGATGCATGGAGGGGGGATTCACTGCAACCCAGGAAACTGGAAGTGAAACAATATGTGGGTGGGGATCTTCATGCATTTACAAGACTCTGTTCATGATTCATGTGTAAACAAAGGAAGGGGATATTTCATTTTAAACAAAATGGATTATCATTTAATTTTCTTTGTAGAATGATCCCTTGTAGAGACTTTGGAATACCTCATATATCATTCATAATAAAGTGAAAATAATGATGTGCTCGCCACCTCTGTACTCATTTGCTCCCCCCAATACAAAAAATTCTGGCTACAGGCCTGCAGTGTCCAGCCACACATCTTTCATTTTTACAATGCTGTTCTGTCTGCAGCCACTAGGGGCGCAGGGAAGTCTGAGCGTAGCAAAAGCACTCTAGGATCATCAGCTAGACTTCCCTTTCTCCAAGACTGAAGCAAACTCACTTAGCAGATCGTACAACTGAGCCAGCACGCTGATAGCTGCTACAGTAATTGACAGCTTGCACGTCATTTTCTCCAATAGTCTAGCCTTTCTCTCTTCCTTTCTTTGCACCCAGCTCAGCCAAATCTTGCAAAGTAAAAGTTAGGTTGGTGCAGCAAGATAAAAAACCTTTCCCTCTCTTAATTTCTCTACCTCTTTTCCATACTTTCCTCATTCATTTCTGTCTCCCATCACCTCATTTTTTCCATGTCCCTCCCCCTTTATTTTCACTTCTTGGTCTCAAGACCTTCTCATCCCTATTCTGCTTGGTGACAGACTTTATTTAAGAGTAGTAAAGTAGCAAACCTTTGTTAATATTATGAACAGAAGGCACTGGGTTTGCTGGGCACTGTATATTGCACTGGTTCTGTTGGGCTTCCAACCCCCAGGCCCATAGCCAGAAAATCAGGGGGGCACCAGGAGGCACAACATAATTTCCAAAATCACAAAAAAATGAAATAATTTTTAAAAATAACTCAAACAAGAAGGAGGCAGCCCAAAATGCCAAGCAACCCCCCCCCCCGAAACAAAGTCCATCTTCCCTCCTGGGGCGCTCTCATCAGTGACAGGAGACATGAGGAGAAGGAAGTGGCAGCAATGAAGGGAGGGAAGGGCAGGCAGGCCATCTCCTTTCCTGTGTGCTGCAACCGAAGCCCACATGGCCCCGGCACTCTTGCCCCTGGAAGGCATGGCATGGCTCTTGCTGTGAACCCCAGGACTCCTGGCCCAACCTGGCTCTGTGGCCTTTAGAGCTGCCAGGCTCAGCATGGCAAGAGCCAAGGAGAATGGCCCATCCTGGTACCTCACTGTGCCTGTGTCAACCACCTCAAGTCACATGAGGCTACAAAGGTGGCAGGGAAGGAGCTCGCTGCAGGTGCAAGCACAGTGAGGTGCTGGAGTGGACCATTCTTCTCAGCTCTTGCTGTGGCACATGCACCAGCAGCCATGCCTGACTGAGGAGTCCTGGCCCAGCTTGGGCAGGTCCTGGCAAGGATCAAGGTGAGGGTGGACTTGGAGTGGAGGGTCAGGGCAGATTTGGGGTGGGGCATCTGCCTCTGGGAGACCCCCTCTTCCTTGGACTGTGATTCTGTGCTTGACATCAGTCCTGTTGAGCTGGCATTGCCACAATAGCACTGGGTTCTGAAGAGCATCTTGCGATTGCACTAGTTCTGCTGGGGTGCAAAAATGCCCCCCTCCTTCAGTTTCTACTGCAGAGGTTATCTGGTTTGACTTTAGTGGTAAGCTCCAAGTTGGTGTGTCCTTACTGCAAGGCCTCATGTGTGCTGCCTGGAGGGGGGGCAAACCCTTTCCACAGCCCAATCTTGCTGCCAATGCTATGAACCCAGACCCCAGGGTAAAAACTCAAAACGGCTGGGTTGCAAGCTCCCCCCTACCCCCCAGCCACCATGGAAGGGGACTGGGAAGGCAAGCTGAAGCAGGGGATAGCAGCCCAGGTCGAAGGCCATATGCACAAAGGGGCCCAGGTCAAGTAAAGCCTGATATGCTGGAGATGCCTGTGCAGCAGCAGCAGCAGCTGCTACCTCCACCCAAGGCCGCCAGGTGATCCATGGTGCGGCGGCACTGGGGGTTCAAACCAGAGATTGTTGACAAGCCGTGCTGCTCCCATGCAGTGGCAGCAGCCATCCCAGGCTACCAGATCATCTGATGGGGGAGTGGACATATTTGCACAAGGGCACATGTGTGGCAGAGGCCCAGGCCACCCAGCAACCAGTATAACAGGAGATCACCAGAACTCCCCAACCAACGAGGCAGCAGCTGCCTACATCTGAAGGCTGCTGAGTGGTCTGTGGGGGAGGGAGGCCTGGCTATCAAGTCACCTGCTCGGTGGCAGGACTAGGCCCCCAATGTGTGGGAGAACATGCAGAAGAAACCCCCTGTGGACCAAAGCACAACTGCCGCATGGGAGGTGCAAATATAGAGGTGGCACTGGCTGCCAGCAGACCCCAGCAGAGGATCATCTGCACCCCCCATGTGCAAACACCGAATCCTGCAGCCATCCAGGACAGCATCCCTGAGCCAGCATGGATGCAGCTGTGGTGGCTCCCAACTTAAGGCTGCCACTGAAGCAAAGGGGTTCTACTGGACTGCTGCAGACAAGGTCGTTCAGCCATGCTGAAGCCACAATTGGAGTGGCTCTGCCCAAACACACCCCCTCCAAGCAACCTCCTGTTCCCTCCCTTGCACCAGTTGCTCGCAGGCAGGATAAGTGTCCCAGATGGGCCAGTTCTAGCCTCTGGGCTTTATGTTTGACACCCCTGATCTAAGTCATTGTAACAGTATTTATGGAGTGCTTTCAACAGATGCCATGTACATTATCTTACAGTTGCACTAAAAGGTAAGTTTGTATGATCCTTATCACTATGTTTTAAGGTGCGTGGGTGTGGCTGAGACCAAATAACAGTAGCTTTCTGAGGTCATACAATCAGTTCATATCTGAAATGCACTTTGAACCATAGCTCTAGTGGCTGACAGCTTGTACTCTTAACCACTTGACTCATATGTACAATTCCCATGACATACAAAGTGAAAGCACAGGTTGCCTTGTAGACTGGCTTCAGTACTAATAAGCAGCACTCAGGCTTTGCATTCTCAGTGGGCAACACTGGAACGAGATGGGATCATCCATTTCATTCAGTTGCATGGCACAAAGCAAGAAGAAATTCTCATGAACTAGAAGACCACAATAGACAGGAGTGTCAGCTCCCCTGCCACTTATTGCTTCTGCACCCACTGGGACCATAAGGTTTTCAGCAAGGGCTCTCCTGCAAACATGCACGTTACTGGACTGGATTCTGCACTTCAGCGAGACTGGATTCTGCACTTCAGCGACACATCTTCAGCACCACATGTGGGGCTTAATTTGTTGCTTTTCCTGTCAGTGACCACCACCCCCCAGCCCCCTGCATATACAGAACATGGCTTTCAAATTGGTTGAGCTCATCATCACTCATCTTGATTTCACACTTTGCCATGGACTTGTTCCACGGTATTTCCAGGATACTAGATCAAGATTCCAGAAGGCAACAATCTGTTAATGCCAGGGAACTGGGAGCAGAATTTGGCCTAAGGCATAGATATTTATTCAAATAAATACAGTTATGAAGAGAGTGAAACAATGATAGCCACTGGCTACTGTCTCCTTCCAGGCATATTCCTCTTGACCAGCACTTGGGCTTTAAATATCTGAACTACATGCTCTGCAATCTCCTGGTACCAAAGGTCCATTGAGTAAGTCCTGCTTGGCGAACAGCAATGCAAAGACCCAGGACACAATACATTATCAGGTGCAGATTCCACTAAACTCTGTAAGTAAAGAAAAAGAGATCCCATCTCTATGACCCAAGATGCAATGTGCCCCATCTCATGTCCAAGTATATATGGAGCACATAAAAGCCAGACACAGACCATGGCTGCAAGGCTCAGTTTTCTGTTCATAACCACGGAAACATTACTTCCTAGCTAATGATATTCTATCTAGAGCACTGACTAACCATGGTTGTTTCAATAATCTCCTGTGATGACACAGGTCAAATCAAAACAGTATTTTAGGATCAATCCATATAATTAATTCTACATACTTGCTTAATGAGTATCCTAAAGACATGCATATTAGTCTCTGATTCTGCCAGTTTCTCCCGTGGTAAATTAGCAACAGTTTTTGTTATTTGGCCAGTGCCACATTTTGCATCATCTACTACCCCACCTTGTTTTTGACATTACGATTCTAGTGATCGATTTGGAAGATAATATTTTATATGGATGTCTAAAACTTTCAGATCTTATAGGCAGCAATCTCTTTACTCCTGCTTACCATAAAGATAACTATTTAACTTTTTCAAATACCCTCTGGACATTCCTCTTGTGCTGATGATTTAGATACATAATGGAATCTCTTTTCCTGATGCCATCCCCAGAAAACTGGGAGTTAAAGCCTTTGTTACCTAGAATGGTTCATTATTGCTTACAAGCGCGCTGCAAGACCATATGGGACTGTTAATTTTAAATCCTGGCCTATGACAATCACAACCATATAGTTTATCCAGACATGCATTGTCTTTCATATTCCTTGTCAGTTTTTTGTGGTATTCACTGCAAATCATATATACACCACGGAAAGGCAACAAAAGGCTCTCTTTTTATTTGCTAGCCAAATTTTCCTGCCAATATCATTTCTTAA
>JAPDNY010001861.1:0-12189 GCA_029375565.1 Gekko gecko | reverse complement strand
ATTTCCTCTTGATTGTCTGGAGAATGATGGACTGCACTTTTCAAAAACTTAGAAGGGTTGTACCAACAGCTGAAGGACTGTGAAGGATTAATTCTTCACAGAAACAGAGAGCCTGGAGTGACAGGCTGCTCCAAACAATCTGATTGGTTAGCATCAGCTGAGCAGAGAAAGTCTAGAGAAAGATGCATATTGAGGAAAGATTCAGTCAGATTTCTGCCTTGAATGAGTTGAGTACTGACAGTCTGATTTCAGCCTTTGCTGAGAGCAGTTTAACACAGATAGGAAAATTGGGGGAAAGTTGGCAAGGAAGTTTGGGAAGGAGGCAAAGACTTCCATTTGGGACAAAGAAGAGGATGGATCTTCTAGTGTGAGGAGGATTTCCCTAACCAGTCCACCAGAGAGTTAGCTCTGAAGAGTACAGAGGTCCCTGGTCTGGTGTGATTAGAAACTGCCTTTAGAGACCTTAAGAGTCAGTTAAAAACTCAAGATGAGTACTGGTTGTTCAAGAGAAGGGTTTTGGGTACTAGGAAGAGGGTATTAGCCTTCTGGAAACCACAAGAGTCAGAGAATACTCAAAGAAATTGTACTGGAGTGTTTGGGAAAACACTGGAACAAAATGGTGATTTAAAGAAAAACACATCATAAACTTAACCAAAAATGGAAATGACAGCATATATTTTTTTCAACAGCCAGAATTATTCTGGTTATCAAATAACACTGTCAAACCTTGCTATGCTATGCTTGCTTCAGTTGTCATAATGGTCAGGGGGGAGGGCATTCCTGAGGGTGAGGGTGTGAGGGAGGGACTGGGATCTTTGCTTTTAGAAGATGTAACTTTCCACCAGACATGCCCTTCTCCTCCCTTTTCTGCTTTCCCAGGAGTAGTGACCTTGAGCACATACTTGTACCATCTTGGACTCTAGATTACCAGGACATATATCTCCCCGGTTGGCATGGCAATTAAGCGGAATGTGGATGTGACATATGCTTGGGGGTTGGATGGGACCTGTTTGGTTTTCTATAATACATTTGTACCCACCAAAAGACTTCAGTTCTGGCACAGTGACTCCTGGATTTTGCATATGCTCTAATAAACTCATCACTGCCAAAGAGAGAGTTACTGAGTGTAACTGCACCGGGGGTCTGACAAACACTTTTATGGCTAGTTAAGGAAGTGTTCTGCAATGGTGACTCAGTTAACTAAAATGAAAGAGATGACCAGTTGCCTGCCACATGAAATTCCCAATTCCTTCCCTGGGACAACCATCTTACACTCAACATGAAATTGGTATTTCTGGTCGTCTTGTAAACTCCAGGTAGATTTTGCTAAACCACAGTGCCACCCAGTGGTCAATTGACAGGTTTTTCCATCAAGAATAGCTTTTATGCTTTTAGAACAAAGTTTGAGTCCAGTGGCACCTTTAAGACCAACAAAATTTAATTCTGGGTACAAGCTTTTGTGGTCTTTGTTGGTCTTAAAGGTGCCACTGGACTCAAACTTTGTTCTATAGCTTCAGACCAACATGACTACCCACCTGATTCTGTGTAGATAGATGATAGGTGATAAATGATAGATAGGGAGAGAGAGAGAGACAGGGACAGAGAGACAGAGAGAGATATGATAGATGATGGATGGAGAAGATGGAAAGGAGGAGGAGGGGATTGGATTGGATTTATACCCCACCCTTCACTACCCGAAGGAGTCTCCGGACGGCTTACAATCTCCTTTCCCTTCCCCACAACAGACACCCTGTGAGGGAGGTGGGGCTGAGAGAGCTCTCTCGAGAACTGCTCCTGAGAGACAGCTCTGAAATAACTTGTAACTGACCAAGGGCATGCCAGCAGCTACATGTGGAGGAGTGGGGAATCAAACCCAGTTCTCCAAGATTAGAGACAGATATTATAGATTAGAGATAGAGACAGAGATAGAGATAGAAATGGGTCACCAGTGTGATATTACAAAGTGATTTTAAAATATTGTTAAAAGATAAAATGGAACCTCCTCCCCTAATTATACTTCTCCAACATTTCCCAAGATAAAAGGAATATAGCACACTAGTTCCCAAATATTTGCATAACAAGGCTCCTAATATGATTAAATTGTGATTTTATACAATGCAGTATTCTTTTTAAAAGCAGATGAATACATGCTGGATGCCAAATGACTTGTTTTTAATAATTCAGTGAAAAACATTGGGTATGAATTTGGAAAAGGGAGTTTAGAATTAGGGGGGGGGTCCTTTATCTTTAGCCTTCAGGTGCAAATTAAGCATTGCTACGCTCTATTAATTTCAATGGCAAATATGTCTTTTTCTGTCTTTGCAACTGGAACTCTATTTGGCTAAAATTGTGCTAGCAAATAGTTTATAGGTTGCTTCTTAGGGATCTATATTTTGACCAGATGGCTAATGAGTGTTCATTCTTATTAATTTGGACATTAATTAACATTAATAATAGCAATAAACAAAACTTAATTAAGTATTCTTTTTTTAAAAAATCCTACAAAAAGTGTGTTGCTCCCCGACATGGATGGGTGAGAGGAGACAGTGAGAGACACAGCCCTCTCTTCTTCTTTAAATCACCGCAGTTTCCATTGGTGATAAGAGGAGGAAAGGGTCCCTTTGGCCATCAAAAGGCTATGCTGGTGATCACTGGACCTGCACAGACAGCATCCACATGGGACTGAAGCTGTAGGAAAGAAGGAAGCGATACTGAGTGAAAAAGCTGGCTGAATTGAACGCATGAGGAGAAGGAGGAGGAGATTGGATTTATAACCCCCCACACACACTTGGAGTCTCAGAGCAATTTACAATCTCCTTTCCTTCCTTTAGGAGCTGCGGTGGCTCAAGTGGTTAAGATGCTGAACTTCAGGTTGTGGAAGGTCAGTAGTTCAGCAGTTCAAGACCCGAGAGTGCCGCATGACGGAGTGAGCTCCCTAGTTCCAGCTCCTGCCAGCCTAGCAGTTCAAAAGCAAGAAATTGCAAGTAGATAAATAGGTACCACTTCGGTGGGAAGGTAACAGCGTTCCGTGCACCTTGGTGTTTAGTCATGCCGGCCACGTGACCACAGAAACGTCTTCGGACAGCACTGGCTCTTCAGCTTTGAAATGGAGATGAGCACTGCAACCCTAGAGTCGGATTCGACTGGCTTTCGAGCAAGGGAACCTTTCCTTCCTTTCCCCACAACAGACACCCTGCAAGGTCAGTGGGACTGAGAGAGCTCTGAGAGAACTGCCCTTGAGAGAACAGCTCTGAAAGAACTAATGACTGACCCAAGGTCACGCCAGCAGCTGCATGTGGAAGAGTGGGGAAGCAAACCCAGTTCTCCCAGATCAGAGTCCACACTCCTAACCACTACACCAAACTCATAAGTCGCACATCTTCTGGTTAGGGCAGAGAGATGCAAAGCTTGTAGTTCAAACAATAAGGAGGAACAGGAAGCAAGACTTCCGGTTGCCTCTGCATCAGTATACCATCTAAAGCTACTCTGCGTAAGAAAAGAACCCACAAACTAGTATCTGCTCTGCAGATTTCTAGCCTAGCTGGTTCTCCTTCACCTACACCTGTCTGCAGCAAGTTTCTTGATGTTTGCAGAGCCGTGACCCTCATTACTACACCTCTGCTCACTCAGAAACATGAATTGAATCATGATCTCATTGCAAATGTAACTTTGCCCATAACCGTAGCCCTCCTTGTAATTAACAGAGTGGACCAGGGGCATAAGCTGCCTCTCGGTCCATGACGGGCAAAAGTTCGTTTCGAAAGGAGCCTGTGGCAAAGCACGAACTGGACTGGGCAGAGATGCAAGTTGGAAAGAGGATACTGTGACAGGGTTGAACCAGCATCTGGCTGGCCGCTGTGAGAATGCAGAGCGAGATGGACTCTCGGTCTGACCCAGCAAGTTCAGAGGTCAGGAGTCCACTTCAAAGAAGCGGGTTTGCCCCCCCCCCAGCTGACTCTCCAAGGTCACACTGTGGTGGGCATTCCAGTGAATAAAATCATTTTGAGGTAGGAAGCCTTGAAGCCGCAGGAAGGCTTCAGTGGGTTTTGAACACCTGATAATATGCATAAGGAAATCCGCCCCAGAGTCACAGCGGCTCAGTCTGCATCTAGCATTCATGGTTTTACCATACCCACACTGGAACAGGAAAAGATGTGGCTCAAAACCACATTCAAATACCCCGGGCCAACGCCGTACTGACTGCAAAGTCACCCCTGAACAGCCATAAAACGGCCATAAATCTAGGCAGACGGTACCATAAAACCGAGAGATCAAAGGAAGTGAAACCGGCTTGCAGTGTGGAAGATACCATAAAATCCGACAATCAAAGGAAGTGAAAGTGGCATGCAATGGGGAGGGGGATTTCTGTTCCAAGGCTTGGAAAACAGCGGAGCGAGTGCTAGATGCAGAATGGGCCAGTGATGAAAAAGCAGGTACGAGAGGCAACATTACTTGCGGCAGCCAGAAGATCTATGTGAAGCATACAGCTCAAAGGACAATGCATACACCTACTATGAGATCGCTTGCCCATTGGAACGGAAAGGCTGGGGCTGGCTGAGTGGAATGGAAGGAGTGAGGTGGTCAGGCTACAAGTTCATTTGTCATTTATTTATTGAACTAGGAATAAGGCCCGTTGTGGAAATAAATACAACAAGCTCTAGAAAGAGGCTCTGGGAGAGTGCTAAGGCCTTGGACACTCAACATCAATTTGCTATGGTGACCTCAGCAGGGTATAATGACACAGAGTCCACCATTTTCTCCAGAGGAACTGATCTCTGCTACCTGAAGAACAGTTGTAATTTTGAGTGGTCTCCAGCCCTCACCGGGAGATTGGCAACAATTGTTACTCAGGAGGAAATGGCTGGTTTGGAGGGTGGAGTCTATGGCATTGTACCTGTCTGAGGTCCAACCCCTCCTCAAACCACACCGTCTCCAGGCTCCACCCCTCAAATCCCCATCAATTTCCCAACCTCGAGTTGGCAACCCCATCTCCTTCCCAGCTAATCATCAACCTACCGTTATTTGCCCCTCTGACTGCAGCTGACTTCTGCCATCCCAGATCAGTTGTAATTCTGAGTGATCTCCAGCCCTCACTTGGAGATTGGCAACAGTGGTTCCCCAGGAGGGAATGGCTGGTTGGGAGGATGGAGTCTATGGCATTGTACCTGTCTGAGGTCCCACTCCTCTTCAAACCTCGCCTTCTCCAGGTTCCATATTTCAAATTTCCAGGAATTTCCCACCTGGAGTTGGCAACCCTATCTCCTTCCCAGCTGAGCATCAACCTACCTTTACTTTCCCCTCACTCTTCAGCTTTTCATCTCTCCCACCCACCCACCTGCAGCCTCTACGGTGCTCTAAAACCCTGACCTACACGTCACATTGGCTGTCATGGGGGGGTGCATCTCAGCAGGGTATAAGGAGACAGAGTCCACCATGGTCTCCAGAGGAACTAATCTCTGCCATCTGGAGAGCAGTTGTAATTCTGAGTGATCTCCAGCTCTCACCTGGAGATTGCCAACAATGGTTTCCCAGGAGAAAAAAGAGTCTTTCTCTGCAATGGGGACCAAAGCAGCTTACATCATTTTCCTCTCCACCTTTTGATTTGCACAACAACCCTGTGAGGTACGTTAGGCTGAAAATCTGTGACTGGTCCAAAATCACCCACTCAGCTTCTACAGCAAGAACCTGGCTCTAGCAGACCCTGCTCTGAAGCACTGACTGCAATGCCTAGGGTAGCCAACCTCCAGGTGGAGCCTGAAGATCACCAGGTACCACAACTGAACTCCAGACAACAGATCTCCCCTCCCCTGAGAAAATAACTGCTTTGGAAGGTGGGCTTTATGGCATTCTGTTCAGCTGAGGCCTCTCCCCTTCCCAAACCCTGGCTTCCATAGACTGTACCAGAAAATCTCCAGGAATCTCCCTACCTGGAGCTGGCAACCCTAGTAAGGACTGGCCCCAATGAGTTCCTCACAAAAGCCTGCAAAGGATTTCCTTCCTTTGTCTGAACCAAGCTTGGTTGCCTACTATGGCCAAACGGGATCCAGTTTACAACTCAGCTGTTCACCTCTCACCATCATCCCATGGGCGTATCTCACTTCTTAAGTTTGTTGCCACGACTCACTGAATTCTCACTGCCTTTAGGGACAGTGAGACCCCTCTGGCTGAATCTCCCTATTAGGAGATGGAATCCCCAGTCTTTGGGGGATCCCTGGAAAGTTGGCAACCCAAGGGTCTGACCTTTCCTTGCTTCCCTGGGCTACCCCCTCCCTTTGGTATTGTGCAGAGCATGGGAGACTCAGGCAACACAGCCAGTGGCTAGGGACACATTCTGAGTGACAGATCATTGAGCCAACTGATTTTGGCACCGTGTGGAATGTTCAGGAGAGTCCATGACCAAAACAGAATTATACAAGAGGCGGGACCTGTGATAGTCACAGGTGAGGAAGTATTCCCCACAGCTCCCAGCCTGCAGAAGCTAGAGACGTGGCAGCAGGTGAGCCCAGCCTTCTCCCTCCCCCGCAGTGGCGGAGGTGAGGCCGGCCTGCCAAAGTTTCTCCTTCCTCCCTCCCTCCTCAGCAGCAGCAGCGATGGCAAGGCCAGCCCGCCAAGGTTTCTCCTTCCTCCCTCCCCAGCAGCAGCAACGAGGCCAGCCTGCCAAGCTTTCTCCTTCTCCCCTTACTCTCCAGCAGCGGCAGCAAGGCCGGCCCACCAAGCTTTCTCCCTCCCCCCTCCCCAGCAGCAGCAGTGGTGAGGCTGGCCCGCCAAGCTTTCTCCCTCCCCTCTCCCTCCCCAGCAGCAGTGGTGGTGGAGAGGCTGGCCTGGCAAGCTTCTCTTCCCAGCAGCGGCGGCAGCGAGGCCAGCCTGCCAAGCCTTTTCCCGCCCCTGTCCCCTTTGGCAGCAGCGGCGAAGCCATTCTCAGAGCATTCCCTGTGCATGCGCAAGGAACGCTCTTTTACTTTCGAGGGGATTTAAATATCTCCCATATATTTTTTTCAACTTTTCGGATTTTTCTGCACACCTGGGGACTGACCCACGTGCGCAGGAAAATCTCCCTGCCCCCAGGTGCCCCCGATATGCAGATTTAGACATCCGCATGCAGGGGGCAACTTGGGAATTAGATATATAGATTAGACTTCTATCCCACCCTCCCCCACATTGTAGGCTCAGGAAGGGTACCAGCATATATATCTGCAATCAATGCGGATTTACAAATTAAAACATATTATAATAATTCATTAAAATCAATAAAATCATCAACATTAAATCAATAAAACTATCAGTGTTTAAACAACATGCCACAACAGCTGATGGTGTCATCCCAATCCAGCTTTTAGGATCTGTGGTCACTGGGGAGGGAGGACAAATCAAAGTGGATGCCCTCCGCCTCAACTAAAGGCCTGGCAGAAAAGCTCCATCTTGCAGGCCCAGTGGAACTGTAATAGGTCCCCTGGGGCCCTGATCTCATTCCGCCAGGCAGGGGCCAGGACTGAAAAGGCCCTGGCACTAGTTGAGGCAAGTCGGGCATCCTTAGGGTCAGGGACTAACAAGAGGTGCTGGTTGGCAGAACGCAATGTTCTACAGGGCTCAGGCCAGTGGGCTGTGCAGAACAGGTGAGGAAAGCCTTCAGGATCCAAAGGCCTTCAGGGTCTACCACAGGATTCCAGATGAAGGTACAGCTGAACATTTGCTGGCCCCAAAATGCCTAAAGACAATCTCTGTCTTATACGTGAAGAGAATATAATAGTGAGTGAGATCCTATCAGCTTTTCCACTAGTGAAAGAAACAGAAGACCAGGAATCATAGGACAAACACAGACAGAAGTAGGACCGCCAGCCACTAGCTGGCAACCAGGGGAAGTCTGGGTGGGAGACCAGGGAGGAAGCTGTCAGTGGCCATGTGACATCACTTCTGGGGAAAACCTGGAAGTGGCGTCATGTCGCTCTAAGAATCATCAGAAACTCTATGGCAATACCGCATGGTAAAAAAGCACCTTCCAGAGTTTCTTAGGTCCCGCTATACATTTTATATAGTGTTAGGTACACGACAAGCCCTAAGCTGAAATTCTAAGGGCATTCTCCTATGAGTAAGCCCCATTGAATAACATGGGACATGAACAGGCCTGCTTAAGATTGCTGCCCTAGAGATTTCCATGGCTGTGGTGGTCCCCCTGAACAGGGTCCTCCCTGCCTTCCCCTTGCCCCCATGGAACCACCCAAAGACAGGGTGGTCGGCTCTGGGTTGGAGATGTTAGGGGTGGAGCCGAGGGGGGCAGGGTTCGGAGAGGAGAGATAACTCAGCAGGGTCCAGAGCAGCCATTTTGTCCAGGGGAACTGATCTTGGCCATTTGGAGATCCCTTGTAATAGTGGGAGATCTCCAGGTGCCACCTAGAGGTTGGTGACGCTCCCCACACAGGGTCCTGGATGCCCTCGACCTGCCACTATTGATCAGCGATATGATAGGGCTGTGCCAGTTTGTCATCTGAGTTCACAGATCAATCCAGTGTTCTAGGGTTAGGGTTCCCAAGTACTTACCGTGTGGGAACGGGGGACGCATGCTCCCTGACCAGACCAGTCCTCCTTGTAACGCACCATGCTGTTGCCAGGAAGTGATGCCCGGCGACGCGCTGGCAATGGGGCTGAAAACTCGATGGTACCATCGAGTTTCCAGCTGCATTTCCAGAGCGTCACCTAGCGTCACTTCCTGGAGACAGCATGGTGCTCCGTGCCTGTCCTTCCCCAAGGGATGGTCCTGCGAGGACGTATCCATCCCCCGCTCCCACGTGGTAAGTTCTTGGCAAGCCTATCTAGGGTTGCCGGGTCTGATCTTCTCTCTGGCAGGGGGATTAGAGGGTGTTCCGGGGTGGGGACGTGGCCACCCCCAGCGTGAGGACGTCATTCTGCGTGATGTCATCACAGCCCACTTTTTCCCTATCATTGAAAGGGAAACTTCCCTTTAAATGGGGGGGAGCGAGTACCAAGCAAAATCGCCTCTTGCAAGGCAGGAGCTGACTGTCCCCGCTTGGGAAGAGTGGGCGCTACACGCCCAGTCTCCAAGCAGCATTGGAGATGCTCGGTCCCCACCAGCTGTGAGCACTTAAAGGGATCTCTTTAAGTGATCGCAGCTGGCGGGCCTTGCGCACCTGATCCCCAAGCAGCAATGCTGCTTGGAATTCAGGCAAGCAGCCTGCAACCACCCCTCTCTCAAGAGAGAAGGGAGAGGGGTGGCTGTGGGTGTTCAGGTTTGGGTAAACCCCATCAGACCAGGAGGTCTGGCAACCCTACGGTGTTCTTAGGCATATGAGACCTTGGGCTGCCCATACCCACTGCAGAACGACCAAGCGTCTCTTCATAGGAGAGTTCAGGGAAGGCAGGTTCCAGATTGGGCAGCTCAGCATCTTTCTTTCTAGAAATTAAACCCTGGATGAATTAACAATGTAGAAAATTGTTCAGCCGTCCAAGAACATTGATTGGTTGACTGATTGATTGATTGTATTTACATTCCCTTTTCTGTCCTAAAAAACAGAGGTAAGAAACAAGGTGGTACATAGAGCCTGTGGGTTTTCCAGTCTGTCCATCGCCACCCTTACTTCTTTGTTCATTAGCAGCATGGAAAGGCCGTGACTCCTTCAGTGCAACGTGTTTCCTGAGGGGAAGTTCGCACTGCCTGA
The DNA here is from genome assembly GCA_029375565.1 of Gekko gecko. NCBI lineage: Eukaryota > Metazoa > Chordata > Lepidosauria > Squamata > Gekkonidae > Gekko > Gekko gecko. Next base: position 2,518 of record JAPDNY010001861.1, on the reverse strand, counting down.
ACCTGGGAGACCTGCCTTAAACAGCTGCTGAAAGTGACCTCATTGACCAATTTTAATGAAGCTGATTCCAGAGAAGCCATTAGCCACAGCAATTCAGGAGTTCAAGGCTTAAAAGTTCCAGCTTGCTTACTAATCAGGACAAAACACGTGAGGCTCAATAGCATGGAAGAATGTGAAGAAATGTCTGCAAACGTAAGCAAAAAAAGAGATGGAAGGTCAGTGAGATTTCTCTATGTAAAAAAAGTGACATGGTTTCTACAAATTAGAACATCCAAAGAGCCCTATTGGATCAGACCAACAGTCCATCTATTACAGCCTCCTGTCTCACACAATGGCCAACCAGTTCCTCTGGACAGCCAACAACAGGGCAAAGAGACCGAGGCCTTCCCCTGATGTCAAGAACATAAGAACATCAGAAGAGCCCTGCTGAATCAGACCGGTGGTCCATCTAGCCCAGCATCTTGTCTCACACAATGGCCAACCAGTTCCTCTGGACAGCCAACAACAGGGCAGAGAGGCCAAGGCTTCCCCTGATGTCAAGATCATAAGAACATCAGAAGAGCCCTGCTGGATCATACCGGTGGTCCATCTAGCCCAGCATCTTCTTTCACACAGTGGCCAACCAGTTCCTCTAGAGCTGGAGCATAGAAGCCAAGGCCTTCCCCTGATGGCTCTGGGACAGGGTTCCCATTTCCCAGGTGGGGGCAGAAGATCCCCTGCTTTTGTGGGATACTGCCCACCCAGAAATTCCCACCACCAACAACACCATGTGTGATGCGCTGATGTCACCTGGAAGTGGCATCAGCACTTTGGTGATGTCAGGGGGTGATGCTCTGGTTTTGGGGCCAAACTCTATGGTTTGAGGGCATTTTTACCATAAAGTTTGCCCCCCCCCAAAGCAGAGCATTGCCCCCAATGTTGCTGATGCACTGATGTCACTTCCAGGTGACATCAGCGCATCACATGGCGTCCCCGCCCACCCCAGAATGTCCTCCAAATCTCCCGCTGGCACTCCTTATTCAGGCAACATAGTGACCGTGTGTATTGTGAAGATCTACTTCACAATCGCAGCACCTGGAAGGGCTACAGATTTAATGGGGAGATTATTTTTATCCTAAAACTAGGAATAAGGCCCGTTGTGTAAATAAATACAACGGGCTCTAGAAAGAGGCTCTGGGAGAGTGCCCTGGCTTTGGGCACTCAGTGACAATTTGCTGTGGCAATCTCAGCAGGGTATAATGACAGAGTCCACCATTTTCTCCAGAGGAACTGATCTTTGCTACCTGAAGAGCAGCAGTAATTTTGAGTGATCTCTCAGCCCCAGGTTCCCCAGGAGGGAGTGGCTGGTTTGGAGGGTGGAGTCTATGGCATTGTACCTGTCTGAGGTCCCTCCCCTCCTCAACACTCACTCTCTCCAGGTTCGACCCCTCAACTCTCCAGTAATTTCCCAACCTAGAGATGACAACCCTATCTCCCTCCCAGCCAACCATCAACCTACCTTTAGTTTTCCATCTCCTCCCCCTCCCTCCTAGAGAGCAGTTGTAATTTTGAGTGATCTCCAGCCCCCACCTGGAGATTGGCAACAATGGTTCCCCATCAGGGAATGGCTGGATTGGAGGGTGGAGTCTATGGCATCGTACCTGTCTGAGGTGCCACCCCTCTTCAAACCTCACCCTCTCCAGGCTCCATCCTTCAAATCTCCAGGAATTGCCCACCTGGAGTTGACAACCTGATCAGAACTGGGTCCAATGAATTTTCTCCCAAAGGCCAACATAGGTGTGGAAAGGGCCTTTTACTGACAGAGGAGAAAGTACAGGTGCCAACTGTGATTAGGGAAATACCTGGAGATTTGGGGTGGTGGATCTTGTGGAGGGCAACATTTGGGGTGTGTGTGGAAGGACTCAGCAGGGTATAATGCCATAGAGTCTACCCTCCACAGCAACCATTTTCTCCCAGGGAACTGATCTCTGTCATCTGGAGGTCAATTGTAACAGTGGGAGATCTCCAGGTCCCACCTGGAGATTGGCAGCCCTAGGGGAAAGTCAGCTGCACAGCGGGGAGTTGAAGAAAATGGTCTGATGGTTGCTGGCCCACCTCATTAGCCAGCCAGCCAGCCATGCTGAAGCTAAGCAGGAGAAAGAGCCTTTTTCCATTTATTCTGACAGGAAAGTGGCCATTGGGGAGGGGGTTATGGGCGGGGAGGGAGGGGGTTATGCTGAAAGTCCTTTGTTTCTTTACTCACAGAACCAAGCTTGGCTGCCTACCAACAGCCACTGAGGGGACAGTCCCTCACAGGAGTCAAGAGAACTGTCTTCCTCAGGAGAGAGAGCTGGTCTGCCAGCAAATCTGTCTGAAGGGGGAGTGGGTGGGGAAAGGAGCAGACCCAGCACCTGGCCAATGGCACGCGAGTACTCTTGAGTGGCGGCTGATGGGCCAATGGCTGAGGGAGAGCATTTTACAGCCAATGGGAGTGCATGGAATCTTACGAAACCAAAAGATAATTATTTATAAGGAGAGA
>JAPDNY010001860.1:0-12190 GCA_029375565.1 Gekko gecko | reverse complement strand
GGGGTTGCACGCATGCGTTAAACCAAGCCGGCTGTGTTTCCTCCGAGCTCCTCCTTCGAACTAAAGAATTTATAGCTCAAAGTTTGTAAATACTACGCAAACCCAGATAAGAGGCTGATAACCAGGAAGCAGCTGGCTAGAACAACTTCAGAGTGGTAAGAAACTAATTTACTGCTGTGCTAGAAAGGAAAGCCTTGAGATTCTTAAGGCCGCTCCCAAAGCTTTGAACCAGATATGGCGAAGACAATTAAGGACCTATCTGAACAAATTTCAGGACTCCAAAATACAGTCCTTGCCTTTCAAGAGAAAATCAGTAGTGAGTTAATCTCACTACGTGGAGAAATTAGCAAAATAGGCACAGAAATAGCTTCTATAAAGCAGACAGCTACAACAGCCAAAGAGCTTGCTGAAGCTAATGAGCAAAAAATAACCGCTCTGAACCGCCAAATAAATGACTTGTCAGACAGAAACAGAAGAGCTAACCTTATTTTATCAGGGATATCTGAAGAAATTTCTGTAAATAAATTGGAGGAATCGCTGATACAGTGGCTGCAGACAAACGAAGTAGAAATAAAAACAGAGGATGTTGAGAGAGTGCATCGACTACAAAGGAATGGGAGGGGCGGGGCCCCTAGAGATGTAATAATTAAATTTGCCAGAGAGAAAATTCAACAGCAAATATATACAGCACTAAAGAAGAGGAAAGACCTGACTTTTAGAGGAAGAAAAGTCTGGGTGAGACAAGACTTTTGTCAAGAGACCTTAAGGAAAAAAAACCTCATGCGCCCCTTTGCCCAAAAGCTTTATGCAAATAACGTGAAATTTTCATGGGGCTATCCATCCTCGATAATTATATTTCGGGAAGGAAAGCGACTGATGGCAAGGAACACCACAGAGGCAAAGGAACTACTTAAACAATTAGGTATAAACACAGATGATATGGGAGAGCAAGAAATGGAAGCGGAATCGGGGGTTCCTGAAGATGGTGACGAAGGAACTTCAGAGAGAGGAGGGAAACGCCTCAGGACCAGCTCCCGATAACCAATTAAGGGAAGTATACCTTTATTGATTGAGCTAATGACTATTAATAGTATTATCATTTTTTACAGTATCAAGAAGGAGGAGGAGGGGGGATGCGTGCACCCCATGCAGTGGAGAGAGGGGAAGAGATTTTCTTTCCACCTTTACTCTCAACCACAGGGGGGGAAGGGAAGGGGAAGGGTAAACTAACTAACCATTCAAATTTTTCACAGCCACGAGATGTCAAAGCCTTAATTGATGTGGGATATGGATAAAACAATAAAAATTTTATCACTGAATGTCAATGGTTTAACATCAGAAATTAAACGATATAGGATAGCCAAGTTGGCAAGAGAGCAAAAAACTGATGTTCTGTGTTTACAGGAAACACATAAGAAAAGAAATGACAACAAGCCTTTGCTAAAAGACTCGACCTGGATGATGTTAGCGGAAGCTAGGAGCCACACCAAGGCCAGAGGAGTGGCAATAATGACTCATAAGAAACTTAGAGTAGAGGTACTAGAAAGAAGGACAGACAGGGAAGGAGATATGTGATGGCTAAATTCAGATTAGAGGGGAAGAAATTTACATTGGTAAATATATATGCACCCAATAAAGGACAAAAGAAATTTTTAGCCAGGCTAGTTAAAAAAACTAAGCAATTCGCAGAGGGAGAATTAATTATGACAGGAGATTTGAACATGGATCTGACTAAAAATAAGGCAATTAAAATAGGAGATTGGGGCTTGAGGGAAGCACATGAATTGATAGGACAGCAGCCAAAACCCACCCATGTATCCAGCCGGCACAAAACCCCATCATGCATAGATTACATAATTGTAGAAAAAAGCAGCAACCTGACTATAAAAAAAATTACAACGCACCCAATCTGGATATCGGATCATGCACCAATCACTATAGAAATAGAAGGCAATCAAAAACCAAAAAATAGAACTTGGAGGTACAATAATTTAATAATGGCTAAAGAGGAAGATAGGAGCTATATGATGGAGCAGATAAGATTATATTTTGAGGAGAATAGAGGGACTGTCCCAACTAATACCCTGTGGGATGCCGCGAAGGCGGTGATAAGGGGACACTGCATAAATAAGGAAAAGTACATCAAAAGAGAACGCTATCTAAAAAGACAATCTAAAATTCAGGAACTGGAGAGGTTGCAAAAGGAACAAATCACCAATCATGATTTAAAAGTACAGAGTCAGATAACAACAATTAAAAAACAATTAGATGAGTTGGACTCAGTTACATTATGGAAGAGAGAAGCAATGGTAAGAAATGACTTCCATAGAAATAGTATTAATTCGGCCAGAAGGTTAGCTAACTATTTGAAAAACAGGAAGGTAAGGCAAAAGATAGAAAATATAAAAGTGAATGGCCAAAGAACTGGCAACTCAAAAGATATAGTAAAAGCCTTCGAGACCTTTTATAAGGAGCTGTATAAAAAAAAGGACATAGTCATATATGAGGAAGATATAAGAACAACACTCAAAGAAAATGATGAAATTATGTTAAAGGAGGAAATAACACTACAGGAGATAAAGGTGGTAATTAAAGAATTGAAAAAGGGCAAATCCCCAGGCCTAGACGGTTTCACAAGTGAATTCTATAAGGAGATGGTAGACATATTGGCCCCAGAGCTCCAAGAGGTATTTAATGGAATATTGAAAGGGAAAAAAGCCCCAGATTCGTGGAGGCAATCAGAAATAGTGGTAATCCCTAAGCCACATAAAGACCCAGAGGAAGTGGGCTCATATAGACCTATTAGTTTACTAAATCAGGATTATAAAATCTTTGCAAAAATACTGGCAAATAGATTAAAGAAGATCATACCTAGCATAATAAAGGAGGACCAATATGGATTTGTAAAAGACAGGAATATAGCCCACCCCATAAGGAATATTATAAATGTATTACAACATGGCCACAAAAAAAAGCTAGGCCTCTTGAAATTAGATGTCTACAAAGCATTCGATACACTCTCCCAGGATTTTCTGTGGCAGGTAATGACTAAATACGAGATGGGGGAGCCATATATAAAAGCGATCCAAGAAATGTACAGAGAAGGGACAGCAGTGGTGAGAGTTAATGAAGAACACTCACAACCCCTCAAGATTCAAAGAGGAGTCCGGCAAGGATGCCCGCTCTCGCCCCTCCTATTTATACTAGCAATAGAACAGCTAGCTGAAAGAATAAGAAATTCTGCAAGGGTGGAAGGATACAGGGTAAAGAAGGAAGAAATGAAAATCAATTTATTTGCCGACGACATTATAATCGCTATGACAAACCCCAAAGAGGCAGTAAAAGAAATAAAAGTTATATTAGAGGACTTCGAAAAATGTTCAGGACTGAAGGTGAACATGGCTAAATCAGAAATTATGTACCTTAATGTGACTAAAGAGGAAAGGGAACAAATAGATGGGATTACTAATATTGGAATGGGCACCAAAAAATTCAGATATTTAGGCATTGTACTACAGAAGAATATCGATAAAATAGCAGAGAACAATTATAACAAGGTCTGGAAGAAAATAGAAAAAGATATGAAAAAGTGGAAAAATAAAATAATGAATATATCTACTAGAATAAAAAGTGTTAAAATGTTTTGGCTGCCAAGATTAATATACCTCTTTCAGACAATACCGCTAGGAATGTATACCAAAAACTAGACCAATGGAACAGAGTGATTAAGGAATGGATTTTCGGTAGTAAAAATGCAGAATACAGAGAAAGATAATTTATAGCCACAGATCAGAGTTGGGATGGGGAGTCCCTGACCTGATTAGCTATTACGAAGCCTTCCAAATAAAATCGATACTGGAGATAGGCGACGGAGAGGGACTAAAATGGGTGAGTTTTGAGAACGAAATCAATAATAACATAGGGAGTTTTGGGGTATTCTCCAAAACGACAAATAAAGATCTTATACAAGTTAAGGGACCTAGGTATTCAACACTAACAGTGTGGAACAAGTGGCAGCCCTCATGGCTTAAAAGAACCTCAAAATGGGCACCACTAAAGTCCCTCTATAACGAAACAGAAGAAAATAAATGGTGCGAACTCCTGAGATCAAAGGGATATTATAGGCTAAGAGACTTATTTAGAGGAGGCACTCTAAAACCAGCACAGGAATTAATCGAGGAGATAGGCAAGCAATATTGGTTAAAAATTACAGGCCTTTATAGAATGATTAAGGAAGTTAATGAAAAAGGAAATATTTGGACAGAAGAACCAATTGAAGAAATACATAATAGGATGCAAAAATTTAAACAAGGATTAGCAGGATATATTTACAAGAAAATGTTATCCAATAAAGATAGGGCAATACTTTATTTACAGAAAACATGGTGTAAGGAAGGCCAGATATCGGAAAACGATGCAAATAGAATAATGAAGGGAATAGAAGAAACCAAAATTATTAAATTTAATGAATTGGAACATAAATTTTTCACAAAGTGGTATAAAACACCAGCACAGATAGCAAACATGTTTCCGGGATCGAGTTCTATGTGTTGGCACTGTAAACAATTTAAGGGCTGGTTCTCTCATATGTGGTGGGAATGTCCAGAGGTGAGAGTCTTTTGGTCAAAAATAATACAAATTATAAAGAAAATATGTAGAATTTCATTGAATGTAGACTTTAAACTAATGTTAATGGGTATATTAGGAAATAAGGCAGTCAATAAGAAAACCCAGGCTATACTCAAAGCTATGGTGTTAGCAGGCAAGGCAGTGATAGCTCTGGGCTGGAAAGATAAGAGCAAATGGACAATAGATACCTGGCACACTTATTTGTTTGATTTTGTGCAGTTGGACATCATTGAGAAATTGCGCCAGAAGACCACATGGGAGGATAAAGCCGAAGAAATTAAAGCGAGGTGGAAGATCTATCTAAAGTGGATAACAGTGGAAGGAAGACAGGACATTCGGTGGAAGATTCAGACTTTGTGCCCGTGGCTGTGAATAAAAGATCAACAAACAAGGGGTAGAGGGAGGGAGGGGGAACTTATTGAGTTAAGTAAAGTAAGGAGACAAAAGATATTGTGTAATATGTAGAAAATTTAAAAAAATAAACCTATTAAAAAAAAAAAAGTACTTTATAAGAGGTTTCAGCAGATATTATCCACATATTTCCATTTGTGCACCTTTGCTGTCATAAAGGCTAGAAACTTTTTTTAAATAAGAAAGCTAAGCATGTTGTGGGGGGGGTACTTTTTTTTGCCTCTCTAAGTCTGGAATGACAGCCCCAAGAGTGGGATGACAGCCTTAGATAATAGAAGGAACAAGAGGAGACATTTTCCTACCTTTCCCCCTCTCCCTGCTTCGTTGTCAAAGTTCTCTCCCCTGTCTTTCTGCATGCACCCTTTATCTACCAATCTTCCCTCACTTCTCCTCTCACCCCTTCTGTGTCAGCTTTCCTCCCTACCCCCTTCTCTAGCAATCCTTTCTTACCCCCTTTCTCCTCTCATCCCCCCCTTGCCCCAGCCCTTCTCAATGTGCTTCCCCCCACTCCCTCTCAGTCTGCCCCCTCTCTTTCTCCCTAGTATTTCTCTACCCCCTGACAATCTTCCCCTCTTCTTTCTCTTTCTCTCCCCCCAACTGACAATCCCCTATTCTGTCTCTGTCACTCTCTCCCCTCTCACAGAACCCCACTTCTTTCTGTTTCTCTCCCTTTGCAGCCGTGCAGGCCAGCAAACCTCCCCACTGGAGAGCACTTATCTCCCACACCAATCTGGCTGCAGGAGGGAGAGGGGCTGATGACGCAGGCTTCGCCTCCTTGGGCTTCAGCTGAGGGCCACGGGACCAGCTTGGGCAGTGGCAGCAGAGGGAGGGAGGGCTCCCAGAGAGGCACTGCTGCCCCTTTGGCTCCCTTGGCTGACCAGCCACCCTCCCTCCCTCGGGGCGCCACTGGATACCATCGCTCCGCAGGCCAGTGCCCAAACCCGGTGGCTGAAGCTGTGCTCTTCATTGCTGGTGGTCCTGGCGGCGGTTGGGACACGTCTGATGGCGGTGGTCCCAGCGGCAGGGCACACGGCTTCCCTCGTGGCTCCAGCAGCTTTTCCTGCACCTCAGTAAATCTGTTTTCTGTGCATGCACAGAGTAAACTTTACTTTTGGGGGGATTTAAGTATCCCCCATATACTTTTTAAAACATTTTATATTTTTCTGCAAACCTGGGGAGTGCCCCAAGTTTGCTGAAAGATCTGCTTACCCTCCATGTGCCCCAGGTCTTGGAAATAAGTATCCGCACACAGAGGGGACCCTTGGCTATTAGATATACAGATGTTTTAGAACTGGAATGATAGCCCCCCAAGTGGAATGATGGTCCCTGAGTGTCATTTCAGTCCGAGAGCACTCATTCTGCTTCCAGGGACCACTATTCCACAGGAGTGGGAGTGGGGAGCTGTCTTTCCAGTCCTAAAAGAACAAATTCTATTCCCCAAGAGCTGCCACTCCATCTTTACTCAGAGTTATCTAAGGACTGTCTATGCACAAGCAAGTCCCATTTTATTGAATGAGCCAGTTTGGTGTAGTGATTAAGTGTGCAGACTGTAATCTGGGAGAACTGGGTTTGATTCCCCACTACTCCACTTGCAGCTGCTGGATGACCTTGGGCAAGCCATAGTTCTGTCAGAGCTGTCCTTGAAAGAGCTGCCCTCTCAAAGCTCTCTCAGCCCCACCTACCTCACCTGTTGTGGGGAGGGGAAGAGAAAGGAGTTTATAAGCCGCTCTGAGACTCTGAGTGAAGGGCAGGGTATAAATCCAATCTCTTCTCGTTTCTTCTACTCCCAGGAAAGACAGTTGCAGCCTCATTCTACTTTCAGGGACCATGTTTGATGCATTACTTTGTTTTCCCAGATTTGTTTCCTGTTTTATTTGCATATTCACTGGCCTTCAACAATTTTAAAGTGGGCGAAAAGGAGGAGGGAGAAATGGGGGAAAATGGAGGAGAAAGGGGAAGAAATGGAGGAGAAGAGGTGGGAAAGGGGAGGCAGAAGAAAGGGCAGGGGAGACAAGAATCTGAGCTGGAAATGCCCAGAAGGTGATGCTGGTGAGAGAGGAAGTTCAAGGCTTCCATCCCTCCCCCATCTCACTGCTTAGCCCTGGCCAGCATCATTCTCCTCTTTCGTTTTAGAACATCCTGCTGGGACAGGCAGGAGGAGCAAGACAGATTCGGATGTCCTGCTTCTCAACGAGATGCAGTGCTGTGACTCCAGATGCCTTCTCAGATTATATCCACTGTAGGGGCACCCAGAGATCTTGAGCTCTCTCTTTCCTCTTTCTCAAGGATCTCTGCCTTGCGTGGTTCAATGAGGGTGTGGGCTATGCTGTGGAGGGCCACCCAGGATGGACAGGCCACAGCAGAGAACTCAGACAAAACGTGATCCATTGGAGAAGGAAATGGCAACCCACTCCGGTATCTTTGCCAAGAAAACCCCATGGACAGTAACAAAAGGCTAAAAGATTTGACGCTGGAAGATGAGCCCCTCAGGTCAGAAGGTGTCCAATATGCTACTGGGGAAGAGCAGAGGGCAAGTACAGTAACCCCAGAAAGAGTGAAGCGGTTAGGCCAAAGCCTAAAGGATGCTCAGTTGTGGATGTCTCTGATGGTGAAAGGAAAGTCCGATGCTGCAAAGAACAATACTGCATAGGAAGCTGGAATGTAAGATCTATGAATGTGGTCAAAAATGAGATGGCAAGACTGAACATCGACATCTTGGGAATCAGTGAACTAAAGTGGGTGAATTTAACTCAGGACTGGGTGAATTTAAATTAGAAGATCATTATATCTACTACTGTGGCCAAGAATCCCGTAGAAAAAATGGTGTGGCCTTTATAGTCAACAAGAGACTGCAAAAGGCAATAATGGGATACAATCTCAAAAACGACAGAATGATCTCAGTCCAAATCCAAGGCAAACCATTCAACATCACAGTAATCCAAGTCTGTGCCCCAACCACTGACACAGAAGAGGCTTAAGTGGACCGGTTCTATGAAGACCTACAACACCTCCTAGAACTCACACCAAAAAAGACGTCCTCCTCATCATAGGGGACTGGAATGCTAATGTGGGAAGTCAAAGGGTAACCGGAATAACGGACAAGTTAGGCCTCGGAGAACAAAATGAAGCCGGACAAAGGCTAACAGTTTTCTCAAGAGAAAATGCTGGTCATAGTAAACACACTCTTCCAACAACCTAAAGGTGACTCTATACATGGACATCACCAGATTGACAACAGCAAAATCAGATTAATTATATTTATTTACTTATTTATTATTTGCACTTATATCCTTCCCATTCCGCGGGTGGGCTCAGGGCGGGTAACATCATTAGAATAAATACAATTTCAGTTTAAAATATTAAGCATTAAAACACGATAAAACATTATAACAATTAAAACATTTGCAGTCAAAGATGGAGAAGCTCTATACAGTCAGTTAGAACAAGACCTGGAGCTGACCGTGGCTCAGATCATGAGCTACTCATTGCAACATTCAGACTTAAACTGAAGTTGGGAAAACCACTAGGCAATCCAGGTTTGACCTAGATCACATCCCTTATGAATATACAGGGTGAAGAATAGGTTTAAGGGACTAGATTTGATAGAGTGCATGAAGAACTATGGGCGGAGGTTTGTGACATTGTACAGGAGGCAGCAATCAGAACATCCCAAAGAAAAAGAAATGCAAGAAAGCAAAGTGGCTGTCTGATGAGGCTTTACAAATAGCTGAGGAAAGAAGGAAAGTAAAAGGCAAAGGTGAAAAGGAAAGATTTACCCAACTGAATGCAGATTTCCAGGGAACAACAAGGAGAGATAAGGATGCTTTCCTGAATGAACAATGCAAAGTAAGAGAGGGAAACAACAGAATGAGAAGGACTAGAGATCTCTTCAAAAAAATTGGAGAAATCAAGGGAACATTCCATGCAAATCTGGCCATGATAAACGACAAAAACGGTAGGGACCTAACAAAAGCAGAGGAGATTAGGAAGAGGTGGCAAGAATACTATACAAGAAGGACATCGATGTCCTTGACAACCATGACAGTGTGATCACTGACCTTGAGCCATCCCAGAGTGCAAAATCAAATGGGCCTGTTATGATCTGTGTGGGACTGGGACACAAGGCCTAGAGGCCTAGACCCCAGGAGACCTGTGTGGGAGTGGAAAGCCAACAGCCTACAATCCCCATAATGCTTAGCGATGGTTGTAACCAATCGGGGTACAGGGATTGTGTGAGGAGATTGTGACTTAAGCTCTGTGGGCTGTGGAAGATGATGCTGTTTAAGTGCTGCACTCAGTATGCCAGCAGATTTGGAAAATGCAACAGTGGTCATAGGATTGGAAAAGGTCAGCTTTCATTCCCATCCCAAAGAAGGGCAATGCCAAGGCATGTTCAAACCATCGCACAATTGCACTAATTTCACATCCTAGCAAGGTCATTCTACAAGCTGTGTTTTGTTTCTTTGTATTTCACTTCACTGCTTGCCATGATATAGGGGGGAGGGAATTCCTGAGGGGAGTTGATGGGGTGTTGAGAGTGAATGTGTCAGGTTCAAAAGCAAGTAGGTCCAGGCATTCTTGGTAAAAAGAAAGGCTTTATTTGGATTACAGTGCTAGAACCCACAGTAGGAGGTCATTGTCAGGAATGGGGGGCATTGATGAAGCAAACAGGGTTATAGTATGATGCAAGCAAGCGACTAGCAAATCAACTGTAAGTGCGCGCGCAGGAAACTCCCGGCGGGAGAGTTACTTCATGAGCGGGAGACGTCTCCCCCCCCTCCCCTCGCATTCACAGGACTGGAAAATTCTCATCAACACAAGAATAGCCCAGAGCCTACATTCAAGGCCACCGTGATAAGGAGAAGCGGCAAGGGAAGAAGCTCCCATGTTACTGCCTGCATACCTACGCAAGCGCAAAGCCAAATAGGGAACACATAACAATGGACTCAGTGAGAAACATCAAATAGACCTTTTTTCTGACACTCTGCCCTTCCCAAAATACCTCCCACCCACCACTCAGGAAGGGGTGTACATGGGGCCCCCGGGTTTGGCAGGAAAACGGGTGTGAAAATCCCTGAGAAGATCAGGTGCATTGATATCAGAAACTTTAACCCACTCCCTGTGCTGGGGCCCAAAATGTACCCATTCAACCAAATAATGCAATTGTCCACGAACAAATTTGGAGTCCAGGATGGTTTTCAGCTCGTAGTGCTCCTCATCATCGATGATCAGCGGGGGGGGGGTTGCTGGAGGCTCCGGATGCTACTTAGATAGGGGAGATGTCGGTTTGAGGAGGCTGTAATGGAAAATTGGATGAATGGCTTTAAGCGACTTAGGTAAATCCAGTTGCACAGTCACTTTATTAATACAGCGAACCACCTGGAAAGGACCAATGTATTTCCACGCTAGCTTCCGCGACTTCTGCAGGAGGCGCAAGTTCTTAGTGGAAAGGTACACTGAGTCCCCTGGCTGCAGAGTCCATCCCCCCGCCCGCTTTTTGTCTGCATATTTCTTATATTGGGCCTTAGCTTCATTTAAAGTCTCTATGATCATAGGCCAGGACTCTCGAAAAGATTTGCACCATTCTGTGGCCTTACTAGGAGACCCCCCCCCGGTTTCAGGAACGGAAGAGGGGGGCTATCATAACCCATGGCTGCCTTAAAGGGAGACATTCCCGTCGATGCATGCCAGGAGTTGTTGTAAGCAAATTCAGCCAAAGGTAACAACTCCATCCAATTGTCTTGTTGGTAATTAGTGAAACAACGCAGATATTGCTCAAGTGTTTGATTCACTCTTTCAGTTTGCCCATCCGTCTCCGGGTGGTATGCACTACTTAAAGCACGCTCAATACCCATGAGGGCCATTAACTCTGTCCATAGTTTGGATACAAACTGAACCCCCCGATCCGAGATTATTTTGATCGGTAGAGTGTGGAGTCGGGCAATATGCTGTAGGAACGCTCTTGCAAGGATTCTGCTCGTGGGCAAACTGGGGAACGGTATAAAATGCGCCTGTTTGGAAAATAAGTCCACTACCACCCAAATAACGGTCATGTTCTTGCTAGGAGGAAGATCAGTGATAAAGTCCATAGAAATCACTTCCCAGGGTCGACGGGGTAGGCAATGGTTGTAGTAGACCTGGGGGCTTCCCCCCCCTGGACTTACAACGACTACATGTAGGGCAAGATTGTATGTAGAGCGATAGATCTCGTTTCATGCGGGGCCACCAGAAATTGCGCTGCAGTAGGTGAAGGGACTTCACATAACCAAAGTGTCCTGCTGACTTGGAATCGTGGACGGCCTGCAGTACTTGGGGTCGTGTACTTTCTGGGACGAACAGTTTAATACCTTTGTACCAGCAGCCATTAGATTTACATTCCACATCATCTCGAGCTTGTAGCTCAACCTTCTCCTGATCGGTGATGTCTTTGGCAAATTGATTTTCCCATGGTAACCCTTGACTTTGGGTAACTGGCTGCACTTGTCTCTGCTTGCGTGTTAAGACTGCCCCAACAAGTTGGTCTGGGGTAAAAAAAGATTCTCTAACCTCTGTTCTCCTACTCAGATGCTGGGGGAGGCGTGAAAGGGCATCTGCCAAGTGATTAGATTTACCAGGGAAGTGATGGAGGGTAAATTGGAACTTGGAGAAAAACTCAGCCCAGCGGAACTGTTTGGCGTTTAGATTCCGGGGCTTTCGGAGTACCTCAAGATTCTTATGATCAATCCAGATTTCGAAGGGTACCCGAGCCCCCTCTAGCCAGTGCCTCCAGGTAATCAGGGCTAAGCATATGGAAGCAGCTTCCTTGTCCCAAATGGGCCAGAACCTCTCTGTGTCGTTAAATTTTTGTGAGACATAAGCGAGAGGATGCAAATGCCCTTGGGCATCCTCTTGTAGGATCACCCCCCCATTGCAGTGTCTGAGGCGTCTACTTGGACAATAATTTTTTTTGTTTCATCTGGGTGCACCAACACTGGTTCAGAAGTAAATAACTGCTTCAGTTGTTCAAACGCCTCTTGACACTGGGGTGTCCAATCTAGCAGTGCCCCTGGCATGGAAGCTTTAGCCCCTCTCCCTTTAGTCTTTAGTAAGTCTGTGAGGGGAAGGGCTACCTGGGCAAAATGGGGCAAAAATTGGCGGTAGAAATTGGCGA
>JAPDNY010000186.1:0-80287 GCA_029375565.1 Gekko gecko | reverse complement strand
AAAGGGCAACTAGAAGGATAAAAGTGTTAGAACACTTACCCTATGAGGAAACGTTGAGGCGCTTGGGGCTCTTTAGCCTGGAGAAACGACAACTGAGGGGTGACATGATCGAGGTTTATAAGATTATTCATGGGATAGAGCAGGTTGAGAAAAAGGTCCTTTTCTCCATTTCTCACAATACAAGAACTCGTGGGCACTCCATGAAATTGCTGAGTGGTTGGGTTAGAACGGATAAAAGGAATTCCTTCTTCCCCCCAAAGAGTGATTAACACATGGAATTCACTGCCAGAGGAGGTGGTGGCAGCTACAGGCATGAATGGCTTCAAGAGGGAATTGGATAGACATTTGGAGCAGAGGTCCATCAGTGGCTATTAGCCACAAGGTATTGATAGGAGTGTTCCATGTGTCTCGGCGTCTAGTCATGCCAGCCACACTTTGGACAGCGCTGGCTCTTCAGCTTGGAAACAGAGATGAGCACCGCATCCCTAGAGTCGGATTCAACTGGCTTTCGAGCAAGGGAAACCCTATAGATAGGAACTCTGGGTCTGGGGCAAGTGGTGCTCTGTATTCTTGGTGCTTCGGGGGTTCAACAGTGGGAGGGCTTCTGGTGTCCTGGCCCCACTGGTGGACCTCCTGATGGCACCTGGTATTTTTGGCCACTGTGTGACAGAGAGTGTTAGACTGGATGGGCCGTTGGCCTGAACCAACATTGGCTGCTCTTATGTTCTTATGTGGTAAGAAAATATACAACACTATGCCAACAAATGTTCTATTTTTTACAATACAGTCTTACTATTTAAACAGTGTATCATAATTGTCTAATAATAATATTACAATCCACACATAAGGCTTATCGACAAGTGTAAATTCTCACACAAAATCCTTAAATCTCCAGGAATGTCCTCAGTTGGATACGGCAATGCTCCTTTTCAGCGCCCCTTGAGACCTGTTCTCCGCTGGCCAGGACATGTAGGAGCTGACCCGTGTTTCTTCACTGTTAAAGGAAAGAAGAGAAGAAGAAGAGATTGGATTCATGCCCCGCCCTTCACTAACTGAAAAGAGTCTCAGAGTGGTTTACAGTCTCCTTTCCCTTCCCCTCCCCACAACAGACGCCCTCAGAGATAGGTGGGGCTGAGAGAGCTCTCTCGAGGACTGCTCCTGAGAGAACTTTTGACTGGCCCAAGGGGACACCACTGTAGTGCATGTGGAGGAGTGGGGAATCCAACCCAGATCTCCCAGATTAGAGTCCGCGCTCCTAGCCACTACACCAAACTGGCTCTCATTCTGCATATGGTCTAAGGCACTCTCTTCCTCGGTCAGCCGAAAAAGCATAAACGTGGCACACAGTGAAAAAATCAGGGGCAGAGGAGCCAAGATGAACCAGTTTGGCGTAGTGGTGAGGAGCGCGGCCTCTAATCTGGGAGAACCGGATTGGATTCCCGACTCTTTCCCATGCAGCCAGCTGATGTGACCTTGGGTCAGGTCAGTCACAAGTTCTCTCGGAGCTGTTCTCTCACGAGCAGTCCTCGAAAGAGCTCTCTCAGCCCCACCCACCTCACAAGGTGTCTGTTGTGGGGAGGGGAAGGGAAAGGAGATTGTAAGCCACTCTGAGACTCTTTTGGGTAGTGAAGGGCGGGGTATAAATCCAATCTCCTCTTCCTCCTCTTCCTTCCATATACATGCTTTTGTCAGTCTCACTTCTTCAAAGGCATATGAAGCAGATAATTGTTTTACGGAGACAGAAATGGCTGCTTTGGAGGGGGGACTCTGTGGCCTTGTGCCCCACTGAGGCTCAGGGATGCCAGCCTCCAGGCGGGACCTGGGGACCCCCCAGAATCACAGCTCATCTCCAGACGACAGAGATCAGTTCCCCTGGAGAAAATGGCTGCTTTGGACGGGGGACTCTGTGTATGATAGACGCATGCCTAAAAAGAAGAAGAGGTTGGTGGGGCTGAGAGAGCTCTTTCGAGAACTGCCCTTGAGGGAACTTCTCTGAGAGAACTGAGACTGACCCAAGGTCACCCAGCAGGCCTCATATGTCTCAGAGCAGTTTACAATCTCCTTTCCCTTCCCCTCCGCACAACAGACATCCTGTGAGGTAGGTGGGGCTGAGAGAGCTCTTTCAAGAACTGCCCTTGAGAGAACAGCTCTGAGAGAACTGGGACTGGCCCAAGGTCACCCAGCAGGCCTCATATGTCTCAGAGCAGCTTACAATCCCCTTTCCCTTCCCCTCCCCACAACAGACAACCTGTGAGGTAGATGGGGCTGAGAGAGCTCTGACAGAAATTGCTGTGCCAGAACTATGGCTTGCTGAAGGTCATCCAGCAGGTGCAAGCGGAGGAGTGGGGGAATCAAATCCAGTTCTCCCAGATTAGAGTCTGCGCCCTTAAGCAGTACACCAAACTGGCTCTAAGGTAGATTATGCATACATAATAATTTATCTAGGAGAAAATCTCTCTCAACTTCTATCGGGCAGCCGTGACTCGGTTGCTGCAAGGGTTCGGATGGGACCCTAGAAAATATGCTGCTGTTTTAAGAGTTTTATACTCACAAAGGGAATTTATTGCGCCTAATGTCTTGTATGTCTATCACTGTCCTTGAAAAAGATGGTATTCGACATGGGCAAATTAGTAGAGTCCTGTGGGACTAGTGATTGTGAAGCTGACGAGGTGCTGTCTGAGTGTTTGAATATGCTAAGCAAGCTCAACCCTGGCTAGTCCTTGGATGGGAGACCACGTAGGGAGCCCAGGGTCGGCACGCAGAGGCAGGCAAGGGCAAAAATACCTCTGATCGCCTCTCACCTTAAAACCTCTATGGGCTCCATCATTCATCAGCTGTGACTTGACAACAAAAAAACCCCTAAAGAGACTGAGGTCGAATCTGCATTTGTCTTTCCCACTGGCGTCCCAGCCTTCTGACTCCGTCTTCAAAAAGGGTGTCTACATTTGGTATCGTTTTCGCACCTCAGCAGTGCCAGCATACTGTTGCATGTCTGCATATGTTTATCGCCCTCCCGTGGCAGCTCCGCTGTCATTGGTCGAATCTGCATTTGCATTTTTAAATCAGTTTTGTGCTGCCGTGACACTGATTTGGAGTTGAGAGTAAGCAGTGAAGTGGCTAAATTTGCGGATGGCACGAAGTTGTTCAGGGTGGTGAAAACCAGGGAGGATTGTGAGGCACTCCAAAGGGATCTACCGAGGATGGGCGAGTGGGCGTCAACGTGGCAAATGGGGTTCAGGACTGAGAAGTTCTGAGAACAGACGTGTCCTCCTTTTCAAAAGTGAACTTTGTTTCATCCGTCTCGGGTACTAGCAGTGTCATCCTTCTGCCTTCATGTGAAACATTCACGGGAGAAGAAAGGGCATAAACCTGATGACGGTAGAGCCCTACCCCGGGTTCAGATCCCCATGCCGCCACGGGAGCTTGCTGGGTGACCCTTGCCCAGTCAGAACAAATTCAGAGTCCAGTGGCCTTTGTGGGTCTCAAAGGTGCCTGACTGGACTCTAAATTTGTTCTGCTGCTTCAGACCAACACGGTTGAGCACCTGGTTCTACCTGGCCCAGTCAGACATGCTCAGCCTCGCCTACCTCACATGGGCATTGTGAGAATACAATGGAGAACAGGAGAACACCCGTGAGTCACTTTGGGTCCGTCACTCAGTTCCCAAGGCAGCAGAGTGTTCTGTCCCTTTGGTAGCCCTCCTGAAAAGAAAAGAACATTGGGAAGCTTGCAGCCTCAATTACAAAAATGGGGGGGAGAAAGAGAAAACAAAGGGGAGATAACAAGGAAGGGCTTCTGTGTTGCTTTTTGCTACAGATTTATAAAGGTAAAGGTTCCCTTGCTCGAAAGCTTGTAGAATCCGACTGGTGTTGCGGTGCTCATCTCCGTTTCAAAGCCGAAGAGCCAGCACTGTCCGAAGACATTTCAGTGGTCATGTGGCTGGCATGATTAAATACCAAGGCGCACGGAATGCTGTTACCTTCCCACCAAAGTGGTACCTATTTGTTTACTTGCAATTTCTTGCTTTCGAACTGCTAGGTTGGCAGGAGCTGGAACTAGAGACGGGAGCTCACTCCGACTTGCGGCACCCGGGTCTCGAACTGCTGAACTACTGACCTTCCACAGCCTGCAGTTCAGCATCTTAACCACTTGAGCCACTGCAGCTCCTACAGATTTATACAGATTAATAGAGGAAGGGAAAAAGGTTTACACCGGAGAGAACCCCGTGCAGGCGGCACACACAGGGGGCTACTTCGCAGAATCCGCCAGCAGGCTGGGAAAGGCGTCAGGGGCCGGTCAGGTGCCTCCATCGGTCCTTCCTGTGCACATTCTGAGAGGACAGGGGGTGGGGGTGGAAATCTGCCCAGGTCCGTGGCAGCCAGATGCAAAACTGTCAAAAAGGAAGAAAGAGTCCTCCCAAAATGGGGAGAGGAAAATGGGTCGCTGTCTTCCTTTTTTTTTTTTTTTAATTTATATATTTTCCAGAATACAGAAATAACACAAAAACAAAGAGATATGATAACATCATTTGAGGTTACAATGGGTAGTTTTTCAAACTCTCTTCTCCATCCACTTATAAAATTTATCCCATCTATTCATATGCAATAAATCATCTTTTCCTGAGAGAATAATGCTTAATTTATCCGATTCCGCAATTTCTAGTACATTACTAATAATTTCTTCCTTGTGTGGGAGCAGTTCTTTCTTCCAACATTTTGCCACTAATATCCTTGCCACTGTAGCTATGTACAGGGTAATTCTTATATCATCTTTTCTAAATCCTGTCGGGAGAATATTAAGCAAAAATACTTTGGGTGTAAATTGTATATTAACATTTAAAATTTCTTCTATTAGTTTACTAATCATTTTCCAGAAGGGTCTGATATTTTTACAATTCCACCACACGTGAAGGTAGGATCCTACCTCTTTTTTACACCTCCAACAGATATCGGAATTTCCTTTGTAGCATTTGGCTATCTTATCAGGTGTCCAGTGCCACCGATAAAACATTTTATAAATATTCTCTTTGTAGTTTGTCGCTCTCAGAAATCTAAGCGATTTCCATGAACTAGACCATTGGTCCAATGTAATATTATGTCCTAAGTCTTGGCTCCAAGCTATCATGTTTGGCTTAACAACTTCATCCAATTGATCCTCCGCTAATAAAAATCTATAAAGCTTTTGAATCAACTTATCAGCCGAGGAAAGCCAAATCTTGTCCAGTTGGGTATTAGAATTCTGAAAACTAATTTTTTTATCCTTACTGTATCTAGAATTTATTTGGATTTTTTCCCATATGGTTAGTTTTGCTTTCTGATCGTTATTTTCTGTCAATAACATCTCGTAAGTCAATTTTTTGTCCTTCCCCCATAAAGAGGGGAGAATAAAAGCTTCCGTTGGGGACAGCCACTTTGGTATTCTATGGTAAAACTTATTTTTAATTTCCTTCCAGGATTTGATCAGGGGGCCTCTAAAAATATGATCTTGGAAAACTTGCTGTCTTTTATCTAGATTATACCAGATATATGCGTGCCAACCCATGGGTAGATCAAATCCTTCCAAATGCAGGGTCCTTTCCTCCTCTAAAAGAATCCAGTCTCTGATCCAGCCCATTGCTGCCGCTTGATAGTATAACTTCCAATTTGGAAGACCCAGACCACCCTTTTCTTTACTGTCTGTAAGCAGTTTCCTATTTATTCTTGGCTTTTTAGCATTCCATATGAATGCTTTTGCCAAACGGTTTATTTCATCAAAGAATTTTTTATTTATAATAATGGGTAGGCATTGCGCTAGAAATAAAAACCGTGGTAAACAGGTAATATCTCTATACAGAAAGGTACTAGGCAGGGATGTCCGTTGTCGCCTTTACTATTTATCTTTGGATTGGAAACATTGAATGTTTTAGTCAGAAATAACAAAAATATTACAGGTGCCAAGATAAAAAAAGAACAGGTCAAATTGCAAGCTTTTGCTGATGACTTAGTATTTATCATAGAAGAACCCTTAAATTCACTGAAGTTTCTACTGCAAGACCTACAGGAATACGGACAAGTGGCAGGGCTAAGAATGAACACAAATAAGACAAAAATTATTACGAAAAACTGTTCTAAGGAACAGTCCTCTGTAATTCAAAATAGTTCGCAAATACAGATAGTTGACAAAGTTAAATACCTAGGAATAATTTTGACAAACAACAATAAAGACCTATTTAAGAATAATTATACTAAACTCCTAGAAGAAATTAAAAAGGATCTAAATAGGTGGCAGGGGATGCATATCTCCTTTTTGGGCAGGATAGCTACAATAAGGAAAATGGGTCGCTGTCTTCCAGGTGGGTTACTGCAACCACTTATATAAAACTCCGAAAGTGGGCTGCCTTCCAAAGACTCCCAACTAATATGCAAGTACACAATACGAATTTAACAACAGAAACTATATTATGAAGAGTACGACACTATAGTAAATACACATAAGTATCACACAAAGGCAACAAGATTCCAGTTGCCAACAGACCAAATAGTGGATACAGACATAACAATCACAGTGAGCATGAAAAAAACAACAACAGTGTGGAGGGATACATAAATAGTAGCCGGCAACAGCGATAGACGGTCCCAGTATAACTCTCTTGTTTCTTAAGTATTCTTCCTCGGTCGCTATTACAAAAAGAATAATTCTGTATTGAATGAAACAATCACAAAAAAGCTTTTTCAGTCTCCCTCAGGAGTAACCTTGATGTTGACCTCCTGCTCCCCCGTCCGGGATGATGCATTTACAATCACATTCGTAAGGAACATATACTGCTTACATGAGCCAGCAGTGCAATGTGGCTGTGAAGAAATCTAATGCAATCTTAGGACGCATTAACAGAAGCATTGTGTCCAGATCACGGGAGGTGGTCATTCCGCTCTATTCTGCTATGGTCACCTGGAGTCCTGTGTTCAATTTTGGGCACCACATTTTAGGAAGGATGTCGACAAGCTGGAGCGTGTCCAGAAGAGGGCGACCAGGATGGTGAGAGGGCTGGAATCCAGGTCTTACAAGGAAAGGCTGAAAGAGTTGGGTCTGTTTAGCCTGGGAAAGCGAAGGCTTAGAGGGGACATGATTGCAGTCTTCAAATATCAGAAGGGCTGTCATGTAGAAGATGGAGCAGATCTTTTCTCTCTTGCTCTGGATTGCAAGACTAGATTTAATGGGTGGAAATTACAAGGGAGTCGATACCGGCTAGATATCAGGAGAAACTTCCTAACTGTAAGAGTGGTTGAACAGTGGCACAGTCTGCCTTGGGAGGTGGTGGATGCTCCTTCGCTGGACGTTTTCAAGTGTCTTCTGAGTATGTTGTAGGTATGTAGGGCTATCTTTCGGCTATGCTCTTGCAGAGTGCAGGGGGTTGGACTAGATGACCTGCAAGGTCCCTTCCAATTCTAACATTCCATGATTCTATGACTCCAGGACTTGTGCTGGACAGCTCCCTGAGAAGCACCTTCCTGGGGACACCTTCTTTCTGGGTCTGTCACTCAGACCCTCAAATTCCAAACTCCTCCAAAATTGGTGGGCAGGAAGGGGAGAGTCAGCTGGAGATATGCTGTGAATTTGGGTTAGGGTCTGAGACCTCTGGGAGTGTCCCCTGGTTTGCAAACTGGTTCAAGTGCTTGACCAGTTCAGTTCAGTTCAGTTCAGATATGCTTGTCCCCCTTTCAGTTCCAGTGTCCGGTTCTGCAGCCCTCCTGACCTCCGTGTCCCCGTTACATGCCACACCCTGCCTGACTCCTTGCAGACTTCTGACAGCTGTTGTCCACTGACTCAGAGCACCCCCTCCAGAGTCTCTCTCTGAGAAATCCCGGCTCAGACGTCCCCAAACGTTCTGAGCCTGCAGGCAGCTTTGCCATTCTGACCCAGCGTGGTGGGTTGCACCATCACTGACTTGGGTGATTTGCCCAGTTATTCATAACTTCCTGATCTGATGTTGGCTCGTGCAATTTCATGCAGCCATCCTGAGTCATTCAGACACGGGCTTTAGCTGGGTTTTAACACCATTTCACATGGCTTTCTCTTTGCTCCCTCTCTCAAGGACAACATTGGCCCCGCCCCCTCCCTTTTACGGAGAGAGCCAGTTAGAAGCTCCCCCCCCCAGTGTTCTAAATTCTAATCTTTCACCGTTGATCCCCCAACAGTCGAATCTCTCAGCTTTTGAGGCTTGCTGAGCCCACTTCAACAGGTATTTTGGGGGAATTCAACCCTCCCTGAGGGTCCCCCCCACTTTTTGTAATCTTCTGCAGCCCGCATGGAGTCCCTGGAGTCTGTAGAGAAAGCTGTGGGGGGAGAGTGAGCTCTCTGTTGGCGGAAATCAGTATCCACACGGAAAACAGACGTGGGCTATTAGATATACAGATATTTGTTTACTCGATCAGTCATTAAACTGCGAGACTCACTGCCAGTGGATGTCCCATTGGCCACGAGCACAGAGGGCTTTCAGAGCAGAACAGATTCATCGAGGAAAACTCCATCAATGGACATAAGTCATTAATGACTAAGGGGAGCCTCCATATTCAGGCGGCAGCAAACCTCTGAGAGCCAGTGGTGGGAGGCAACGTCAAGGGAATGGCCTCCGCCTCTCTGCCCTGCTGTTGCCCGTCCACGGGGACTGGTGGGCTGCTGGGTGCAACAGGGCACTGCACTCGGCGGGCACCATGGGTCAGATCCAGCAGGTTCCTTCCGAGGCCCTTCATGAAAAGGTATGTCTGTCCGTTCACTGAGCCATCCATCACGTAGTCATCTTTTAAGGGCATGAAATCCAGGTGCACGATTTAATGAGAATCAAACTGCATAAGCAAATATAAGTCAATTCCAAATAACTATATGATTGGTAATACAAATGGTAATAGATCACGGTTTTGTTTGCACGTTTTGTATGTTTGTGAACTGGCATAAACTTTAGGGTTCCCCGGACTCCCCCGCAGCCAGTCACTAGGAGGCTCCCCCTCACCAGGGGCAGCAGTGCTTCTGCAGGGCAAAACCCACAGTTTGAAAAGCTTATTTTGCACTTTTGCTTTCTTAGAAATCTTTGTTAAAAAACAAATCTGTTTTAGATGTTCTACTCAAACTGACTGTTCCATCTGGATCTGGGGGAGGGGGTGACCATCACGGCCCCTTCCCCCCTCCGCACACTTTTGCGTGTCTCTCCCCGTTGCCCATGTGTACCTATAGTCCATTTGCCTTTCATGCCCGTTCTGTATTACTCCGATGCTATTTGCTCATCCCTCTGCTTTCATAGTTAAACGAATGCCGGTGGGTCAGGGGAAACCTGTCTCCTATTCTGCGGGCCCAAATCGGTCAGCGGAGTCCTCAACGTTTGCCCGGTTTCCCTCTCCCAGTGGCTGGACTTGAGCGACAACGAGGTGTCCGACGTGCCTGCCGGACCTGCCGGAATCACTTGGAGCATCTCTGCCAGCAGCACAGGAGGATCGCCGTCCTCACGGCCGAGGCCTTCCTCGCGACACCCGGCATCTGGGTCCTCGCTCTGAGGTAAAGGGATGCAACAACGGCCGCTCTTCCGCAGACTGCTCACTTCTGCGGCAGGGACAAGGCCTGCGTGGTGGTGGTGGGGGGAAAGGGCTGTCAAGTCGCCACTCAATTATGGCGAAGACCCCGTAGGTTCTTCAAGGCAAGGGGGGGACAGAGGTGTTGTTTGCCACTGCCTGCCTTTGCAGAGCAAGCCTGGGCGTCCTTGGTGGCCTCCCCTCCAAAGACCGACCAGGACGGACCCTGCTTAGCTTCTGGGGCCTGACGAGGTCGGGCTGGCCGGGGCCACCCCAATCAGGACGGAGTCGGGGGAAAGAGGCGTGCAGTCCAGTGCTCCCTCTAAGCTGTGGAGTCCCGTGAGCAGAAATTCTACTTTGCGAGCCACCGGCATTCATGTTGTGAGCCAGCGATTTGGCTCTGGCATGAATTAGTTTGGTCTGGAGCCGTCTTTTCCGAGCTAAGACCAAAAAAAAGTGTGAGCCGTAGGCTAAAAAACGGTGAGCTAACTCACACCAACTCAGCTTGGAGTGAACACTGGTCAAGTCTCAGCTGGCTGATGGGGCAACCCAGGATGGTCTTCAAGGCTAGAGACAGACCGAGGGGGGTTGCCTTTGCCTGCCTCTCTGTAGCAACTTCCTTGGTGGCCTCCCGTCCGAGGACTGGACCGGAGCCGACTCTGCTTAGCTTCGGAGGAGACTGGGCTCGCCCGGGCCGGCCAGAAGAGATGGTCAGAGATGGTTTGCCATTGGCAGCCTTTGCAGAGCAACCCTGGACTTCCTCCCGTGGCCCCCCGTCCAAGGACTGAACCAGAGCCAATGCTGGGACATCCAGGTCAAGGTGGGAGATGGTCAGAGGTGGGTCTGCCATTGCTGTCTTCTGCGCAGCAACCCTAGGACTTCCTTGGGGGTCTCCCATCCAACTAGTAACCAGATCCGTCCTTCAGGCCCATAGCTACGGTGGGGCATTTTGGGGCCCTGCCCCCTTAATCAAAAGCCCTGCCTCACCAATAACCATGCCAGAAACCTTACCTTTGAGGAGAGATGACCCCCCCCTCGCTGCTGCCTGCAGCAGGGGGAGAGGGCCACGGTTGGCCCTCCGGCTTCCCTCTGTCTCTCCCGCTGTGGAACTGGAGGGGGCATCATGGGATGCAGGAAAAGACAGCCCAGGGGGCATCTAATCACCGTCAGGGGGCACTGAAATGCCTCTTGAGTTTTCTTCTACAGGGCAAGAGGGCTGAGAAGGGGACTCAAGAACGGCACCTTCTAACGCATCTCCAACCCTCCCCCTTCCTGCCAGCCCTGTCCTGCTGTAGACCACCCAGTCATGGTGAGGCTTTCGAAAGCATTCCCATGAGCCTTTGGGAAACATGCAAATTAATTTCATTAACTGCAATCTAACTGCCCCCTTGAGCTGCGGTGGCTCAAGTGGTTAAGACGCTGAACTGCAGGCTGTGGAAGGTCAGTAGTTCAGCAGTTCGAGACCCGGGAGTGTTGCATGACGGAGTGAGCTCTCCCGTCTCTAGTTCCAGCTCCTGCCAACCTAGCAGTTCAAAAGCAAGAAATTACAAATAGATAAATAGGTACCACTTTGGTGGGAAGGTAACAGCGTTCCGTGCACCTTGGTGTTTAGTCATGCCGGCCACATGACCACGGAAACATCTTCGGACAGCGCTGGCTCTTCGGCTTTGAAACGGGGATCAGAACCGCAACCCTAGAGTCGGATCTGACTGGCTTTCGAGCAAGGGAACCTTTAACTGCCCCCTTAAAAATGTAAATGCCCCCCCCCCCAAAAAAAATCCTGGCTACTGTCCTGCCGGCCTTGCAACCGTGACGAGGCTCTGGTAGGATGTGAGTGTGCTCGGGGAAAGTCCTCTCTCGTTCAATAGGCATCAGGTGCTTTGGGGTCTCCTGCCAAAATCCCAGGAGCCGCAAAAAAGAAAGAAACCCCCTTCCCCTTCTGTCCTGGCAAAGAAAGGCTGCCCCTGGTCTGCAGACAAGCCCCTCCTTCTCTTCCCCAGATCCAGTCGCTTACTGGCAGCCAACCTGTCTGCGGAGGCCTTTGCAGACCTGAAGCGGTTGGAGGTGGTGGACACAACTGGGAAAACGGAGCCGAGCATCGTCCCTCTGCCACAAGCCGGTCGCTGGGTCCGTCCCCAGGCGGGCACCTAGGAAGGGTGTCGCAGAGCAGGTGAGGCTATGAGCCCACCCAGGATGGGATGTAAAGAGGGCGGGAGTTTGTGTCTCACAGAAATCATCCGGGTCTCCAGCTTTTGCTGGGATCGGGGCCCTAAGTGCTCAAAAGTACAGCGAGCACCTGGAGGCTGATTTACACCCAGTATTTGCAGCGCCATCCAGGTGACTGATGTGGTCTGGGAATTCCATGCTTTGAAGTCATGAAGAATGCCAGAAGAGCCCTGCTGGATGAGGTGAGACGACCCCCCCCCTCGCTGCTGCCTGCTGCAGGGGGAGAGTGCCACGGTTGGCCCTCCGGCTCCCCTCGGTCTCTCCCACTGTGGAACTGGAGGGGGGGCATCGTGGCACCCAGGAAAAAACAGCCCAGAGGGTATTTGGTCACCTTCCACAGGCATTGAAACGCCTCCTGAGTTCCCTTCCATGGGGCAAGAGAGCTGAGCAGGGCCCTCAAGAGGGGCACCTTCAAATGCATCTCCAACCCTCCCTCTTCCTGCCACCCCAGCAATCTACCAAGTTCATGTGAACAGAGTGTGTTTTAAAGGAAAAACAGTCTCCCCATTAAGGAGGATGTCACAGAAACGTTCCCTGTCTTTGGTGTGCCACCGAAGACGGCCGAAATGACCAAGTCTGGCCTGCCGTTGACGTTCCTTGGATTGTCACTTTTGGGGGTGCTCCTCTTGACTGGCCTCTCAACCGTCTCCGTCTCCCCAGGGGTGACCAGTACGTCAGCCAGCTGGATGAGATGCAGCAGCAGCTGGCGGCGACTGAGGATGAGAAGAAGACGCCAAGCTCCCTGCCGCTTGTGGCCATCCAGAAGAAGCTGGCGCTCACCCAGCCCTTGGAGTCCCTGGATAGCCCGGAGGAGGAGCTGGGGGTCAGGCGGAGGCCCCTCAGAGCGGCCAAGAGAGCTCTGGTGAGGACAGGGGGGCCGTGGGACTCTCATGATGGAGGGAGGCGGGGGCAAGATCTGCGGGAGGGATGATTGGCCTGCTGCCAGCACGGCACTGCCAGGGGGCGCAGGAGAGCCTGTGGTGTTCTGGCCTGTGCAGGTATTTTCCCCTCTCCCTCCTTGTGGGAGCCAGTTGTAGTGTCATATCTGCTTCAGTGCTCTTGTGAACCAGAGCTAGCCCCAAGCTAACCCTTGTGATTAGTGTCTGACAGCTTCTAGGAAGCCAGAGCCTTCTACATACCTAAGGGACTGCCTTTCCCCACATGCTCCCCTGAGGACACTACGATCAGGGTCCCAAAACCATCTGGCCCTCCCAGGCCCTAGAGAAGCCAGGCTGGCTGTGATGAGGGCCAGGGCCTTCTCGGTGGCGGCTCCGCACTGGTGGAATGAGCTCCCGGATGACATCAGGGCCCTCTGGGACCTTTCACAGTTCTGCAGGGCCTGCAAGATGGAGCTCTTCCGCCAGGCCTTCGAGTAGGGAGCCGCCCTAATAAATCAATACCCTGCTCCCAAATTAACATAATTGTTAACATGGCAATATTAGACTTCAGATGCTGCTACTACCCGCCATCCGTTGCAAAGAACACTAGCACTTTACGCTGCTGTTTTATGTCTGTATTCTTGTATTGCTGTGGTTTTATTGAACTTGTTTTAAGTGTTCTAAAATGTTCTGTAAGTCGCCCCGAGCCTGCCTTGGTGGGGACGGCAGGATACAAGTTAGATGAATAAATAAATGTGGGTCCAAGGGGAGTCCGGTTACAAAGCTGCCCTTGGGCCAGGCACGCACTTTCAACCAAGCCTACCTCACCGGGTTCTTGTGGGGATAAAATGGGGGACAGGAGAATGACGTTAGCTACCTTGGGGTCCCGAATGGGGAGAAAGGTGAGGTGTAAACTGAAGTTAATAAAATAACAAGCGAATTTGCAAACACGATTCTAGTTGAAGGCACCCAAGCCCTCCTATTCTGCCGATCAGTGTTTCGTCGCCCACAGTGATTTACCAAAGCAACAGTGATTTAATTTTGCTAGCAGAATAAAGGGGTGAGGCAGGAGGGGGCAGCCGTGAAGCAGGACTGGAGAAGGAGAGGGAAGACTGGGTAGCTCTGGGAGACAGAGGCAGCTCCATTGCCTGGAGCCCTTCCTGCAAACCGCCTCTGCAATGCTCCCTCTAGGCTGTGGAGTCTTGTGAGCAAAAATTCGTCTTTGTGAGCTACCGGCATTAAAGTTGTGAGCGAGCGATTTGGCTCCTGCATACATTAGTTTGCCCTGGAGCCATCCTTCCTGAACAACGACAAAAAAGATGTGAGCCAGAGGCTAAAAAACTGTGAGCTGGCTCACACTAACTCAGCTTAGAGGGAACACTGCCGCCTACGTATTTTTCCAAAGATACTTTTGCAAGTGCTCGAAAACGTCCTCTCTTCCCAGGATGCAAGTCACAATCCGTACAGTGCTGTATAAATGCTTAAATGCTTTAAGTGAATTCCTGCAGCTTTTGTGCTAGCTGTGTAGGAGATAGGGTTGCCAGCTCCAGGCTGGGAAACTCCTGGAGGTTTGGGAGTGTGCAGCCTGGGGAGGACAGGGACCTCAGTGGGGTACAACGCCAGAGAGTCCTCCCCTGAAATCATCCCGTGTTCTCCAGTGGAACTGATCTCTGTAGGCTGGTGTAAAGTACTGAATACGGACGTGTATAATGTGAAATCAGCTCATGGTTTATTTCACGGTGGAAACTCAAGACAGGAAAGCAGGACCCAAGGGTCCACTTAAATGCCGGTACATGCCCGGCCCACATATACACCCACATACACACCCACACTCGTGATTGGTTTATTTACAGTGCACCCATAACTATTGGTCCATATGAAGGTCTGGACAGACCGATTGGCCTGTACTAGGATCCTCTTAGTTTGTCGTGTCAGGTTGCGAAGCTTTACTTGTTCACTTGACCATGTGTTAGCCCGGCCGTGTGTGTGGTCCTAGTTAGTACACAACACCTGGAGAAGAGCTTTCCCCACGTATTCCCCAGAGAGCACTGCGCTCGAGGTCCCAGAACTGATTGGCCCTCCCGAGCCTTAAAGAAGCAAGGCTGTCAACAACCAGGTTCCAGGGCCTTCCTGGTGGTGGCTCCAGCTTGGCGGAATGAGCTCCCAGAAGAGATCGGGGCCCTGCGGAACCTCTTACAGTTCCGCAGGGCCTGCAAGACGGAGCTCTTCTGCCAGGCTTTTGGAGCTGCCACCACCATTCAGCTTCATTAACCACTAGTTGTTGAAGGAGAGAAAGCCCCGGAATCAGTACTAACTCGATACCTTATAGCCTGGCAAGAACTCAGACTGGGCTGGTAGATCTGACTATCTAGACACCGAGACAAGGCTGCCACCATTTATTGGTATTATGTTTACTAGCACTTGCTTGCACGTGGTTTGGTTTTAACTTGATTACTGTTTTAATGTTTCTCGATGTTTTAATATATTTATATTTACATATATTTTGTAAGCTGCCCTGAGCCTGCCTGGCAGGGAGGGCGGGAATATAAATCAAATAAAGAAACAAAGGCGGCTCAGGACCAGGCCCACATGGTGGCAGCGGAAGGGTGGTGGCAGCCAATGTGCAAGAATCCAATACGAAGCCGCTGCCGGTCTGCCACCAAGCAAGAGTAGACCAGCCCTGCCCAGCAGGCAGCGCTTTCTCTTCTCATGCTTTTTCTCTCAAAGCAGCTCGGGAGAGTCGGCTGAAGCGGATGAAAACTGAATCCAGAGATGGCCGAGGGGCCCCCAGTTCTCTTGATGTATCAACAATGATGGGAAGGTTGCGGCGGAGCAACGAGACCTCGTCCACAAAAAAGCTCACGTAAGCCTCACAGCTGGTGGTCGAATTACTTCCATTTTGGCCTCTCCCATTAAGGGAGGATAACT
The DNA here is from genome assembly GCA_029375565.1 of Gekko gecko. Classification (NCBI taxonomy): domain Eukaryota; kingdom Metazoa; phylum Chordata; class Lepidosauria; order Squamata; family Gekkonidae; genus Gekko; species Gekko gecko. Next base: position 64,716 of record JAPDNY010000186.1, on the reverse strand, counting down.
ATCTAATTATTCCAAACAATTGTGCCGCACGAGAGCTAGCAGACACGATGGAGGCCATGAAGAAAGGTAGTGTCTCTATCTACGAGGCCTTTATCGGTGGCGCTATTTTCAGTTGTCTATTGTTTGTGTTGTAAGCTGTCTTGGGGGGCCGGGGGGCGGGGGCAATGGGCATAACCAGGCAGGAAACGAAGGCACAAGTAGACCAGACCAAGGGTGTGAGGACATCCTGTCTAGTGTTAGTTAAGCCATCTGGCTGGCTCATGAATATAGGTCACTGGACCACTCTACCGTTAAGGCTTTTAGTGGAATTGCCGAACAGTGGAACTGATCTCTGTGGTGTGGAGAGCCAGGTGTCATCCTGGAAGACCTCCAGCCTCTACCTGGCGACTCTAGTGAGAATGCTGAGAGCAACATAAATAGTTCTCATAATGCATGGCATGGAAGCAAACGGTTGAGTACTTTTAAAAAATCCTTAAAATGCTGTGTTTTTATTTGTGTTTCAGGAAGAGACTGAAAGGAAACATTCCCGTGGAGGCACGAGGCCTCGAACGGCTCTTCGAAAGGCAAACAAAGTCATTAAACAGGAACTGCAGGGCATAAGCACCCCAAAACCACCCGAAAGAAAGCAAATCGTAAAGCTCCCCAAAACTGAACTGCCGCAGTCAGGACTTACACTGCCTGTAAGAAGGGATGTCCCAAACCTCCCTGGGAACTCCCGGGTCAAAGTCCCCCTGCCACCACTGCCAAAGCACCAGAGTCCAGCCCAGGGTCCCAACTTAGCAAGGTGGAGAAGAGAGAGGATGACAGTGACCCAGAGCCGGCCCAAAGGGGCCCACGAAGCCACAGAGCAGAGACCCGGAAGGGTGGAGGCGAGAGGCCTGGCTGACACAGAGCGGGGGGGAGGCAACAGGAGCCACCTGGGCATCCGCAGGTTTAACAGGAGGCGGGGTCGAGGGCAGGGGGGAGGACCGGGGATGAGAGGCGAATAAAAAGGCAAGTGGGAAGAAGGTCTGGGAGCTGCAACAGGACACTCCAGGACTCCAGTGGCCGGTCCCATGGACTGCCAAAGGTTCAGCAGTGGTTCGTTGGGTCTCTGGGAGGGGTCCATGCCGTGAGGCGAGGAAGCTCAGGAGGCCTTCTGGGCCGACTTCTGCATCGTGCCGCCACAGCAAAGTGGCAGGAGGGAGCTCAGGAGCCAGGGAAATGCCGAGTCGATGGCTCTTCTCCTCCTTTCTCACCCCAATGTCAGGGACAAAATAAGACCCCTAATAATATAGATAACTCAGGCAGAGAATGGAGGTTTCAAACTTTATTGCAGATAAAGGGAATCTTTCAAACGAGAGATTCCCTGAAGCATTGCTTTCATGGCTTTATAAGGACAATCATTTAATCATATGCAAAAACATCACCCTAATCCCGCCGCTCTGTGGTTTTGCTCTGCTGTCCATAGGCTGAGACAGCCAGAGTTACAGACTTCACGACCACGCCGGCTGATAACGCCCCTTCCTTGTTGTGGTTTGGTATCTCCTGCGCTCTGTTAGCAAGAGTCTAGAAGCAGGTCCCGAGCATTAAAAAAAAAAAAAAATACAAGTTTGCTAACACAGCCACACACCTTTCGCAGAGATTGGCCACGGCTGGCTACATCAATTCCTGCCTTCGTTGGGGCTTCCGGTCGGAGTAAAATGGCGAATTGACACACTTTGCGAGTTGTGCAGAGTGTACTGCGGCATCTGATGACAGTCTGGGCTTTATCTGGCCCAGCGCAGCACTCTCCAGGCGGGGGAGTGGCAAGCAAGCAGCGAAGCCTGAGGGGGAGTTGAGATCGGTGTGGATAAGCTTCGGAGGAAGCTTGTTTACACTTTGATCTCCTTCCGTGAAGAGGGCAGTTGCAAATCAACTCTACAGATGCCAGCCGGGCTGAGAATTCAGCATAAATTCGCCATCTACCGATCTCTTTATCATCAAGATTAACATCGTTTACAGAAGAAGCGCCGCGAAACCCCGAGATTACAAGCAAGGTAACAAACGAATAAGAGCTTACCGGTTTAAAGAAGATTGTGAAATTGAAACGTACGGATAAGCGTTGAAACCTTTAAGGAACTATTCCGCTTGAATTAAAAGTAAAACGAAAGCTTTCCTTTAGAGAAAAAGGCTGAAAAGTGACTTTGTTTTGCATTCCTGTGGTCAGTCAAGTCTAAACTTTACGTAGCAGAAACGAAACTAACTGTGACTCTATGATACAGGAAGTGGGCTAGAGTGGAGGTTTTAGAGGCTGTTGTGCTCGAAACGGATGGACATTTTATTGTGTGACACCACCCTTACCGGAAGTTGGATTACAGAGACGGACAGATGAACAGGAAGTTTGGAAGGAGCCTACTCTAGCCAGAAAATCATAGAGAAATTGCGCACGACATTTTGGGGAGGACTAAATTTTAAAAAGTTATTTTCAAGCCGAAAAAGCGTTTAAACAAGTTTTAAAGGTGGCGATTTGGCTTGAAGACTGCTAATATAAAGACTGACTAGCATTGAAGTTGTCTCCAAGACGGATTTGAGGTCAAGACCCAGAGCTGCTTCATCACCTAGCCCAAGAATGACTGCAAAGGAAAAAAAAGAGTGGCAAGCAGCTATGGAAGCGATGGAAAAACGGATGACCGAAGTGGTGCAGAATCTTGGAAAACAAATAGAATCACAGCTGCAACAGCAACTACAACAACAGCTGCAAATTCAATTGGAGCAAATAGAACAAGTGCAAGTCCAAGTACAGAAAAAAATATGGAAGAACTGAAAGAACTGGTACTTACAGAAGTGTCAGGGATAAAAAAAGATACAGAAGAACTCAAAAAGGAAGTCAAAAGTCTGGTGACAAAATCTGAAGATATGGAACAAAAGGTTAAAAAAACCCTGTTAGAAAATACAAGACTGGAGACCATGATGGAATATAGGGCTACTCAGAATCATTTGAGATTGAGAGGGATAGAAGAGGAGGAAGATCAGGATCTACGGGCTCTAGTAATTAAGACATTGACAACTTATGTAGGGGAAGATGAGGGAGATTTGGATGCAGACTTTGACTTGATTTATAGAGTAAATTCAGCTTATGCCAAAAGAAAGCAATTACCCAGAGATGTGATTGTTCAATTCGTGACAACAAAGATGAAGGAAGACGTTTTCAAGAAACAATTTACACAACCGTTGGAAATTAATGGAAAGAAAATAATAATTTTGAGAGAAATTCCGAGACCGATTCTACAAGATAGAAAGAAATTCAAGAAATTGACAGACAGACTAAAAGAAATGAACATTAGGTTCAGATGGGAGATTCCATATGGACTTACATTTATGTACAACTCGGTGAGATCTACTCTTAAATCTGAAGGAGATTTATACAGATTTAAAGAGAGTAATCTGGATGATTTTAAAGATATTTAACTCAACACCACTATGGATTACAAATTTTTATCTTGGAACGTAAATGGACTAAATTCACCAAGCAAAAGAAGATTAGTGAATCATTGGCTGGAGAAACAAAAATGTAATATAATTTGTCTACAAGAAACACATATTAGAAAACAAGACAACAAATATTTGACTAATAAAAAATTGGGAGAAGAATTTCATTCCTCAGCAACTAATAAGAAAAAAGGAACAGTGATTTATATTTCAAAAGAATTGGATCCTAAACAAATTTTCTCGGATAAAGAAGGAAGGTATGTTGGCGTGGAAATACTGATGAACAGAAAAAAGACATTGCTTATAAATATATATGCACCCAATGGTGCAAAAGAGACTTTCTTTAATGACTTGACTAAAGAGTTGGATTGTTTAAATTATGACCAAATTGTTCTTGCTGGAGACTTTAATGGTACAGTGAATAACACATTGGATAGAAAGTCCAAAGCAAGTGGAGAGACAGTTGGAAAGTTACCAAAAAATTTCTTTCAATTGATGAAGCAAGAGAAATTGGAAGACGTTTGGAGGAAGTGGAACCCTAAGACTAAGGACTACACGTTTTATTCGAATAGACATAATTCCTTTTCTCGAATTGACATGATTTGGATGTCAGAGGAGATGGCGCAAAAAACTTATAAAATACAAATTTTACCGAAAACTAACTCTGATCATAATCCCCTACTTTGGATATCTAAAGCAAAACCTAAACAGTTATATTGGAGAATTAATGAAGATTTATTGGATCAAAAACAAATTAATGAGATCTTAAAAAGGAAACGAAAAGTTTTTTTGAACTGAATTTGAATAAAGGTACGGATATACAAGTTGTATGGGATGCTTACAAAGCAGTAATGAGAGGTATGCTTATCTCTCTGAACTCCAAGGACAAAAAGCAAAAGATCCAACAACAGAAAGACCTTCATGAAAAAATTCGACAAAAAGAAAAGGAATTAAAGAAAAGACCAGGGAAGAAGAAGATTATTAAAGAGATCCACTTTCTGCAAGATCAGCTGAACGTTCTACTAAACAGAGAATTATATTGGAATTTGAAGAAATTACAGCAAAAAGCATTTGAGGGTGCAAACAAACCAGGAAAGTTTTTAGCATGGCAATTGAAAAATAGAAAAGAAAGGAATTTTATATCTAAGATTACTGAAGATGGAAAGGATGTTATGAGCTTGAAGGGTATAAAAAGGGCTTTTTTTAAATATTACGCCAAATTATTCAAAAAGAAAGGAATTGACCAACAGAGAATCAAGAAATATTTGGAGACGATTGAAGTTCCAGAGCTGGGAAAACAAATTAAGGAATTATTAAATGGTTTAGTAACGAAAGAAGAAGTGACAATGGCGATAGAAGATGCAAAGATGGGCAAAGCTCCAGGACCAGATGGCTTTACAGCAAAGTTTTATAAGAAATTTAAAGAGGAGCTAACCCCTATTTTAGTACTTCTGTCGAATGAGATAAGAAAGACCAAACGGATCCCAGATTCATGGAAAGAAGCAAACATTTCATTGATACCTAAAGAAGGTTTGGATTTGACTCAAGTAAAGAATTATAGGCCAATATCGCTATTAAATAACGATTACAAATTATTTGCAAAAATAATTTCAGAGAGACTGAAAAAATATCTGAAAGATACAATAGCGGAAGAACAAGCTGGATTTTTACCAAATAGACAAATCAGAGACAATTTAAGAGTGGTGATAGATGCAATTGAATATTATGACAAGCATCCTGAAAAAGAAGTTGGATTCTTCTTCCTAGATGCGGAAAAAGCTTTTGACAATTTAAATTGGGAGTTCATGCTGCAAGTTATTGAAAAAATGGACATTGGACAGTCCTTTTTAAACATGATTGTGGCAATATATTCAGAACAAAAAGCGGCTTTGAATATAAATAAAGAAAAGACGGACTTCTTCCAAGTCCAAAAGGGAACACGTCAAGGCTGCCCGTTATCCCCGCTGTTGTTTATTTGGATATTGGAAATATTATTGACAGCGATAAGAAAAGATAACAGTATTGAAGGACTTACAGTGAAAGGTTTTGTCTATAAATACAGGGCATTTGCAGATGATGTAATGTTTATGATCCAAGACCCAATTGAGAAAATACCACAATTGATGGAAAAAATTGAAGAATTTGGTTCAGTTGCGGGATTTTATGTTAATAAAAGTAAAACCAAAGTGATGTGCAAAAATATGACGAAACAAAGACAAACAGAACTTCAAGAGAAAATTCAATGTGAAGTAGTTACAAAGACTAAATATCTTGGAATTGAATTAACCATGAAAAATATTGATTTGTTTAAAAACAATTATGAAAAGGTGTGGCACAAGATTCAGCAAGATATGAAGAAATGGGACACTCTGAATTTATCATTGATGGGAAGAATCACGACTGTAAAAATGAATATCTTGACGCATTTGATGTTTCTATTTCAGACTATTCCAATACTAAAACAAAGGAAAGTACTGGATTCGTGGCAGAAAGAATTATCCAAATTCGTATGGGCAGGAAGAAAGCCAAGGATTAAAATGAAAATTTTATGTGACGCAAGAGAGAGAGGAGGCCTACAACTACCAAATCTAAGACTATATTATGATGCCGTCTGTTTAACATGGTTGGAACAGTGGATTAATCTGGAGAATAAGAAGTTATTGGCCCTGGAAGGGCATGATAACAAATTTGGATGGCATGCATATTTATGGTATGGAAAAGTAAAAATGGATAAATTTTTTAAACACCACTTTGTAAGACAATCACTGTTCGAGACATGGATGAGATACAGAAAATTCTTCTCAGAAGAAAGACCACTTTGGATTGTACCAGCTGAAGTGATTAATCCATATTCAAGAAATCAAGGGCTAGATTGGCTACCTTATAAAAATCTTTTAAAATCTGAAGGGAAAAATTTTGTGTTAAAAGATAGATTTGATGTTGAATTTGAATATGATTGGTTGAAGTATAGACAGATTTATGATTTATTTAAGACCGATAAAAAAGAACATGGTTTTAGAGAAAAGAATATTGAAATTGAAACTGTATGGCTTGAGAAAGGAAAAAAAATGATTTCTAAACTGTACAAGGTTTTATTGAAATGGTACACTGAGGATGAAACTGTAAAAGAGCAAATGATAAAATGGGCTGTAAATGTTAATAATGAGATATTAATGACATCTTGGGAATACTTGTGGAAAAAGTCAATGAAAATTTCAACTTGTGTAAATGTTAAAGAGAATTGTTATAAAATGATGTACAGATGGTATATGACGCCTAAAAAAATTGCTATTATAAATGAAAGTATGTCTAATAAATGTTGGAAATGTAAGAAACATGAAGGGTCTTTTTACCATATGTGGTGGACATGTGATAAAGCAGTAAAGTATTGGACAGAGATCCACAATGAGATACAAAAAATTTTGAATTGTACTTTTAAGAAAGACCCACAGATGTTATTGTTAGGTCTTAAAATGGAAGAAATAAATGTAGCCAAGAGAACACTACTATGGTACTTGACTACAGCAGCAAGACTGACTTTTGCTCAATGTTGGAAACAAGATAAAGTACCTGAAACATGGGAATGGATTAAAAAGACGTTGTTTTTGGCAGAAATGGACAAATTAACAAGAAAGTTAAACAACAAAGAAGATGAAACTTTCTTTGAAGACTGGAAAGACTTTCAAAAATACTTGTTGAAAAATTGGGACATTAAACGTGGTTTGATCTGCTTTGATAGTTATTAAGAGGAAAATGAAATAGAATTAGACTTTTGAATTGTTACCGTTTGTAAGAGAAAATAAGTTTAGAAGTAACTGTACTAGAACAAGAGAGATATTAATGGGGTTGGAGCAGTGCGGGAAGCCTTGTTTGGGGGGGAGAAGAGAAATTAGAAAAATGGATATGTAGGTTGGTTGAAAATGTATGAACATGTGATATATCCAATAATAAACTGTATTTACCAAAAAAAAAAATTCCTGCCTTCGTTGGAACAGGTCTGGCCTACCTTTGTGGTTTTGGCTAGAAGTTTCCTGTTTGGACACTTTTGCTTCTAGCAAGCAAAACTCATCCTCTGGCAGGCTTTATAAAATAAAACAAATAGACACACAGGATTTCTGATGCTGAGACCCATCAGAATATTCTGATAGGTTTTCCTATAGTGAGTTTACCATGATGAGTTTCTCCCAAAAAATTCCTTTTTCTCCCCCACACCGAGAGTCACGCCACCACAGAGGGGCGACTCGGGGAAGGAAGGGGAGGGAGGGGGAGGCATTTAAATCCCTTCCCTTTCCCCCTTGAGTCGCACCGTTATGGATGTGTGGCACAGGGAGGGGGAGGTATTTAAAGCCCTTCCCTCCCCAAGTCACGCTGCCGTGGGGCAGGGGGGGTGATTCGGGGAGAGGAGGGAAGGGAGAGGAGGCTTATAAATAATAAGAATAATTATACCCTTGACCGAAGAACGGTGCACTCCATTTATCTGGGATGGTTGTCTGCTTCGTCTCTTAAAGTCCAGAATCTATTGTCATTTAAGTTTTTTATCAAGTATACCTGTCAGTCCACAAACACCCATTCATTATCCATCTTACTGATATAGTCATTTTCCATTTTTAACAATCATAATATCCAAACAAAATAAGAAAGATTCACCTGAAGTTACGATTCCAGCAACCTAAAATTTTGACTCTCATTTAATCCCTCTTCTTTTCATATGCCCCTATCTTACAGGTTTATATTTCCCGTCCAGCTTCCCCATATCTTATAATTAATCATAATATACCTCTATGGTTCATTTCTACTTCATGTACCACTATTTTTCTTTCTCCATCTTCTTCTGTACCTGGAAAGAAAAGTTGAAAGGGTTGCCTCCAATTATGGGTGCTATAGAGAACAACTCTACAGCGAGAGGTAAACTTCCTCTCTCCCTGTATTCAGAGGTCTTCGGGGGGCACGCTCTTTTTTTTTTTTGGCCCCCCAAAGGGGAATTTTTTAATTTGCATTTCTAAAAACTACAACAAAAGAGGGGAGGGGAACTACAAACTGTGGGAGAAAGAAAAAGAAGGCCACTAAAAGCCCAAGTGTTGAAGGCTACAAACTGCTTATAAAAATTTGTTACTCTTGACCATTACTTTCAAACATGAAGAGTGTTCATCAGTCATCGCTTCCGTTGTCAAACCCAGATTGTCTAACTAGGCAAAGAATAATTCCATAGCTAATCAACAAAAACATCGCCTTTAAAGGACATTGGCATCTCCCTATACGCTTCCCCCACCCCCCGAGACAAAATACTATGGAGCCAAGATTCCTTCGGTCCAAACAATCATGCATTGTCTTCCTTCTCTGTTGTAGCTTCTTTTCCTATTCACTTCGGTATAACAGGCTCTGTTCATTTATTACATAAACCGCATTCCTTTTTCCAGGGCTTCCCATCGCATCGAGTCCTTCCTTTTGTTGCTTCAGACGCCCGCAGATTGGAGAATCCGACCGCTCTCTTTACAGGCAGGTTTTGTGCAGTGAGGGTGGCCAAGGCTGACCCTTTGCTCCAAAATCGCTTTTTAATCTGCTTGCAAATCCATCTCATATAAACTGAACATTCGAGTCTCCATACAGTCTCAATTTCCTCTATGATTGTAGGTTCGCTGCTTCTTGATACAAACACTTTCCTTTTAAAAGTGCAGCTATGTTAAGAGCCGTTCTCGTCCAATACATCACTTTAACCAGAAGGGGCAAACAATTTTCAGTTGCAGGAAGAGTCTATGGTTAGGTCACACGACCTAGCCCTCCATTCTCCTTCTTCCCAAGGAAAGCTTGGGTCCCGCCTCCCTCAATGCCTCCGATCGCCATCTTGAGGGTTGTTTACATTTACCAAACAAAGTTGCCAAAGTCTCAATAGTCTGTAAGTGCTTATTTTTTGGAAAATTCTTTGCTCTAGTCCCTTGCCACTATAAGCTCCGTCCCCCCCAGACACACTCCCGCTTCATTCATGTTTAGGGGGGGCGTCCCCCCCCCCACGCTGTGTTGGGGAGACTTCGCATCAGGGCGTCAATGTTCCGTTTTAACTTTCAACTCATTCATCCATCCACAGTAGCAATCCAACAGGTCTCACCAAAGTCCCTGGGATCCCGCTAGGCAGAGTAGAAATGCTGAACCTTCAAGCGCTTGTCCCGGTGTGTGTTGCTTAGTCCCATTCGGGAACACAGCGCAGAGATCTTCAAGGCATAGGGATGCCCCCATCTGCCGGTGGTGACCCAACAGGGTGGCGACCTGCATAGCCCCATGGCTAGGGATCCTTTACCAGCGTCCCGGGGGGATGTGGACAATCACACCCCCTCTCATATGCTGGTCCGCGGATCGCGTCCCCAGGAGTGTCCTGGGGAAACGGCCGCCATCAGCACGCCAAAAACTGGAAGTCCTGGGTGGGGGCATGGTCTTCACCTCCTTGCTACACCCTATTATAACACTAAGGACTCTACCCCTCTAATCAAACAATTCACACCGATAACAATTCTTTCTTAAATATATTTAGAGTTCCAGTCGACTCTTGTACCAATAAATCTTACTTTCCATTGTTTTCCCATAGCCTAACTAGGCCAAACCAGCCAACTGTGATCTAATAGATTTAATGGCCAAACCCTTACCTGCCAACATACACAGTATTGCAGCAGATGGTCCGCCAGTATCGGCCAGACATCCTGAAGCCCTACCTGCCACTGAAAGCTGTCAACTGGCGAGTTGCATGGCCATAAGCTTCTGGCATGCTTGGCACAAGTGCCAAGTCAATTACCCCCTGCTAGCTTCAACCGGCCAAGCTGCCACAGTTCTAGGAGCATCCTCGTTGGGTGCAACTTGGCCTCCAGGGCCACGTGACGAAACCTCTCCATCTGTTTGTGAGACAGAGTGTCTGCCACCCCGTTATTCGCCCCAGGGACATGCTTGGCGAGGAAAAGAACATTCGACTGCAAACATGGAAGTGTAAAGGGACAGGCAAGGCTCATAACCCCGGGGAGACTGAGAGGTCAAAGACTTGATGACTTGAACCACCACCAAATTTTCATGCCAGAAATGTACTGTACTGTTGGACAGCTACTCGCCCCCAAACCCAAAGGGCAACCAATATGGGGAAGGATTCAAGGAAGGTCAGGTCCCGACAAAGTCCACCCGTAACCCAGGCCTCAGGCCATTCTGCAGCACAACAGTGGCCCCTAAAGTACACTCCAAAGCCCACTGACCCGCAGGCATCAGAGGTCACTGGGAGTCCCTCCTGCAAGCACAAGTCATCCCTCCAAAAAGAAACCCTGTTCAACCTGTGCAAGAATGTGTCCCAGACCTGAAGGCCCTCCTTCATTCCCCTATTAATTCTCACCCTGTGAGATGGGCTCCAAAGCCCAGCCACAGTGCCACAAAGGAGGTGTAAGAATGCTCTCCTGGGGGCTAACACCCAGCAAGCGAAATTCAGATGCCCCACCAGTTGCTGAAGCTCCAGGAGGGTAGCCTTCTTTTTAGATAAAAAGGCCTGCAGAGCTCCCCCGCCTTGATTGGCGGTGTGTGGGTGGGATATGGGCACTCTTTCTTTCCCTCCTTCTTTCCTTCTCTCTCTCTCTTTTTCCTTTCTCTCTTTCCCTCTCTCCTTCTCTCGCTCTTTCCCTCCTTCTTTCCTTCTCTCTCTTTCCCCTTTCCCCTCCATTCTCTCTCTCTTTCTTTCCCTGTACCCCTCCTTCTTTCCTTCTCTTTCCTTTTTCCTTCCTTCCTTCTCTTTCTCTCCTCTTCCTTCTTTTTCTTTCTTTCCCTCTTCCATTCCTTCTTTCTTCTCTCCTTTTCTTTCTTTCTCTCCCTCCCTTCCCTCCCTCTCTCCCTCCCTCTCTCCCTCCCTCTCTCCCTCCCTCCCTCTCTCCCTCCCTCCCTCTCTTTCTTTCTTTCTTTCTTTCTTTCTTTCTTTCTTTCTTTCTTTCTTTCTTTCTTTCTTTCTTTCTTTCTTTCTTTCTTTCTTTCTTTCTTTCTTTCTTTCTTTCTTTCCCTTTTCCCCTCCCTTTCCTTTCTCTCTTTCTTTCCCTCCTTTTCTCTTCCCTTCTCTTTCTTTCCCTTCTTCTTTACTTCTCTTCTCATTTCCTTCTATCCCTCCTTCTTTCCTTCTCTGTTTCCCTCTTTTACTCCTTTCCTTCACTCACTTCCTCTTTATTTCCTTCCTTCTTCCTCTCTTTTTCCTTCCTCCTTTCCTTCTCTCTCTCTTCACCTTTCTTTCTTTCTTTCTCTTTCTTTCTTTCTTTCTTTCTTTCTTTCTTTCTTTCTTTCTTTCTTTCTTTCTTTCTTTCTTTCTTTCTTTCTTTCTTTCCTTCCTTCCTTCCTTCCTTCCTTCCTTCCTTCCTTCCTTCCTTCCTTCCTTCCTTCCTTCCTTCCTTCTTTCTTTCTTTCTTTCTTTCTTTCTTTCTTTCTTTCTTTCTTTCTTTCTTTCTTTCTTTCTTTCTTTCTTTCTCTTTCTCTTTCCTTCCTTCCTTCCTTCCTTCCTTCCTACCTTTCCCTTTCCCTTTCCCTTTCCCTTTCCCTTTCCCTTTCCCTTTCCCTTTCCCTTTCCCTCCCACCTTCTTTTCTTCTCTTTTCTTTCTTTCCCTCCTTTCCTTCTCTCTCTTTCCCTCGTTCTTTACTTCTCTCCTTCTTTCCATCTTTCCCTCCTTCTTCTCTCTTTTTCTCTTTCATTGCTTCTTTCTCTCTTTCCCTCCTTCCTTCTCTCTCTATCTTTTCCCCTCCTTTTTCCTTTTCTCTTTTCCCCTCCTTTCCTTCTGTTTCTTTTTCTTTCCCTCCTTCTTTTCCTCTCTCTCTTCTTTTCCTCCTTCTTTCCTTCTCTTCCTTTCCCTCCTTTCCCTTTCTTTCCCTCTTTCCCTCCTTCTCTCTCTTTTCTTCTCTCTTTCCCTACTTCTTTCCTTCTCTTTCCCTCCTTCATTCCTTCTCCTCCCTTCTTTCCTGCTTTTTCTTTCTCTCCCTCCTTCCCTTCTTTTTTCCTTCTCTCTTTCTTTCCCTCTTTCCCCCTTCTTTCCTTCTCTCTCTTTCTCTCCCTCCTTCTTTCCTTCTCTCTGTCTCTTTCTTTCTTTCCCTCTTTCATCCTTCTTCCCTTCTCTCTTTCTTTCCCCCCTACTTTCCTTGTCTCTTACTTTCCCTCTTTCTCTCCTTCTTTCCTTCTGTCTTTCTTTCCCTCCTTCCTTCTTTCCTTTTTTCGTCCTTTCTTTCTCTCTGTCTCTCTCACTCTTTGCCCCCTTTTTCTTCTCTCTTACTTTCCTTTTCCCCCTCTTTCTTTCCTTCTCTCCCTCTTTCCTTCCTTCTTTCCTTCTCTTTCTATTTCTTCCTTTCCCTCTTTCCCTCCTTCTTTTCTTCTCCCTTTCTTTTCCACTTTCCCTCCTTCTTCCCTTCTCTTGCTTTCTCTCTTTCCCTCCTTCTTCCCTTCTCTCCTTTCCCTCTTTCTCTCCTTTCCCTCTTTCTTTCCTTTCCTTTCCTTCCTTCCTTCCTTTCCCTTTCCTTCCCACCTTCTTTTCTTCGCTATTCTTTCTTTCCCTTCTTTCCTTCACTCTCTTTCTTTCCCTCGTTCTTTACTTCTTTCCTTTCCATCTTTCCCTCCTTCTTCTCTCTCTTTCTCTTTCTTTCTTTCCTTCTTTCTCTCTTTCTTTTCCTTCTCTCTTTTTCCCTCCTTTCCTTCTGTTTCTTTTTCTTTTCCTCCTTCTTTTCCTTTCCCTTTCTTTCCCTCTTTCACTCATTCTCTCTCTTTTCTTCTCTCTTTCCCTCCTTCTTTCCTTCTCTTTCCTTCCTTCATTCCTTCTCCTCCCTTCTTTCCTACTTTTTCTTTCTTTCTCTCTTTCCCTCCTTCTTTTCTTCTCCCTTTCTTTCCCACCTTCCCTCCTTCTTCCCTTCTCTTGCTTTTTCTCTTTCCTTCTTCTTCCCTTCTCTCCTTTCCCTCTTTCTTTCTTTCTTTCTTTCTTTCTTTCTTTCTTTCTTTCTTTCTTTCTTTCCTTCCTTCCTTCCTTCCTTCCTTCCTTCCTTCCTTCCTTCCTTCCTTCCTTCCTTCCTTCCTTCCTTCCTTCCTTCCTTCCTTCCTTCCTTCCCACCTTCCTTTCCCTTTTCCTTCCCTTTCCTCCTTCCTTCCTTCCTTCCTTCCTTCCTTCCTTCCTTCCTTCCTTCCTTCCTTCCTTCCTTCCTTGCTTTCTTTCTTTCTTTCTTTCTTTCTTTCTTTCTTTCTTTCTTTCTTTCTTTCTTTCTTTCTTTCTTTCTTTCTTTCTTTCTCCCTTTCCCTTTCTTTCCCTCCTTCTTCCCTTCTCTCCTTTTCCTCTTTCCCTCCCTCCCTCCTTTTTTTCTTTCCTTCTCCTCTCCTTTCCGCCTCTCTCTCTCTTTCCCTCCTTTCCTTTCCCTTCTCTTTCTTTCCCTCCTTCTTTCCTTCTCTTTACATTCCTTTACAATGCCCAGCTGTGGGATGAAAAACCCAAACCCACCCCTCATAGCATTCCCCAATTCATGGTTTGCCTTCATCCATGCTCGCTCAATGGTGTGTGGATCACAAGCCCTCTTCCACACCCACCAAGGCAAAATGGCTGACCACACCAGCCTGACATTGGGGCAGTGTGCCACAATGTCCCACATGCCATATCAGAGCCTTTCCCTTCATCATGCAGACCCACCCAGATCATTGACACCCAAGTGGATTCCAGATATCTCCACTTGATGGGTCACCCAAAAAACCATACTGTGGCCAGCAATCAGAATCTGGGGCCTCCACACAGAAGCCACTGCACCTAAAACAAAACAACAACAGGAAACATAAGAAAGAACAAAAACTTACAGTGACATCAAAGACCAAATATAGGTCTTGTGGGTCACTGAATGCCACCGCCCCCCTTTCTGTGTGGCTGTGCCAGAATAGCCCATGGCTACAGCTGTGGACATAGCCCCAGTTCAGAATGAATGTGTGCCAAATGTGCCAATTAGAGGGCCATTGTCTCAGCCACACTGGCAAACATACCGGCACAACGCCCAGACCAGACAGAGGTCCTTGTCGGCATAAGAGAGATATCTCATTCCCTTTTTCCTTTTGGACCTTCCTATGTGGATCACAAATGTCGGCCCTTAAAAGAAATATCATTTACCTTCAGAGTCCTCATCATAGGGTCCAACCGAGATGGCTGTGCCAACTCACTGACCCGTAAAGTGCCAAAGAACACCATCAGTGAAGCAGCATGGAACAGCACAATCTTAAAGTCGGAGCTACAGACCTGTGCACACAAACCAAACAGCCCCTTTAGCACCATAGGGGAAATGGGTTGACGTACAACCCACAGGTTACCAGCCTCCCGTACCTAGCCTTGCAGCGTTTCCTGTAACTTGAAGTCAGCAGTAAACTGAAGAAAACTGTGGGCCTTACTATGGAGGGCTGAACCAGCCAACTGTGATCTAATAGATTTAATGGCCAAATCCTTACCTGCCAACATACCCATTATTGCGGCAGATGGTCCGCCATTATTTGCAAGACATCCTGACGCCCTGGCTGGCCACCAAAAGCTGTCAACTGATAAGTTGCAAGGCCATAAACTTTTGGTATGCTTGGCTCAAGTGCCAAGTCGATTGACCCCGCTAGGCTCGACCAGACGAGATGCCACAGTTCCGGGGGGCATCCTTGTTGGTACAAGTCAGTGTCTGGGGCCAGGTAATGAAACCTGTCCGTCTGTTTGCAAGACAAAGCATCCACCATCCTATTATTCACCCCAGGGACATGCCTGGTGAGGAAAAGAACATTCAACTGCAAACATGGAAGTGTAAAGGGACACGCAAGGCTCATAACCTCGGGGGGGAGTTAGAGGTCAAAGAGTTGATGACTTGAACCACCGCCAAATGGTCACACCAGAAATGTATTGTACTGTTGGACAGCTGCTCCCCCAAACCCAAAGGGCAACCAGTATAGGGAAGGATGCAAGGAAGGTCAGGTCCCGACAAAGTCCACCCGTAACCCAGACCTCAGGCCATGCTGCAGCACACCAGTGGAACCTAAAGGACACCCAAAAGCCCACTGATCCAGAGGCATCAGAGATCACCGGGAGTCTCTCCTGCAAGCACAAGTTATCCCTCCAAAAAGAAACCCTGTTCAACCTCCGCAAGAATGTATCCCAGACCTGAAGGCCCTCCTTCATTCCCCTATTAATTCTCACCCTGTGAGATGGGCTCCAAAGGCCCAGACAGAGTGCCACATAGGTGGTGGAAGGATGCTCTCCCGAGGGCTACCCCCAGCCAAGCTAAATTCAGATGCCCCACCAGTTGCCAAAGCTCCAGGAGGGTAGCCTTCTTTTTAGATAAAAAGAGGGCCACCGGGGACTGTAAGTGAGACAGCCTCCAGTAACTGCTAAGTCTGATTAATGCTGTCCAACTATATCCCAAAGAAAGTCAAAGTGGATAAAAGCCCCTCAGTTTTCTCATGGGCTGGGGGAACCCCCAGCTTGCCGGCCAACTCAGTGAAAGACTGGAGTGGATGTTGGCACCATCCAGACCCAGCCTGTCCCACAAAGAGAAACTCATCCAAATAGTGAACGGTATCCTTCATCCCTGCCTTCGTTCTTAGCGCCCATTCTAAAAAGGAACTAAAACACGCAAAGGCAGAGTGAGAAATAGAGCATCCCATGGGAGAGGGCCCTGTCCATGTAATACTGGCCCTCCAAGCCAAATCCCAATAGTTGGTGCACCAGCAACAAGCGAAAAGCTGTCACACTTCACGATAGGAACATACAGAAGCCAAAAATTAATATACAAGATAAATATCCAAAAAGTCCAACCCTTTTCCTAGGTAATTCTTCCAAGTGTTTCAGACCTCTGGTCCTTCCTCAGGAACAAAGGATGGTAAAAGTACAAAGTGCAGTCACGCTTTCTAAACAAATAGTTCAAAAAGATTAATCCCGCTATTCCAAAAGAGCCCTTTGACATTAATAACAGAATTATGCTGTTTGTCACTGTTGCACAGAGTCTCAGAACTAGAGTCACCTTGAATCGTAGCATCTCCTTTTAAGATAATGCTTTTCCATTACTCTGTAAAAGAGAATTCCTCCTTAGAAAGTTACCTAAAAATTTAGAAACAGCACAACGTATGGACCACAAAATTAATAAAACATATGCGCGCTCAACCTTGGGCAAGAACTCCTTAGCTCCAATCAGCACCCCTAAAGGCTCCTCCAGTGGATCAGGACCAAAACATGCCTCAGAGTATCCAGCCTACTGAGTCCATTTTATGGATCTAAATTGAATACAGCTGGTTGTTCCCTGCTGGCATTTAAAGCTGTAGAAGCCCTTGCTGCATTGGAAACAAAATAATCAACGCTGCCAACTCCAGGTAAAAAAATTCCTGGAGGTGCCATACCTAATGAGTATATTATATGCATCTAAATCAGCTGCAGCTAAACCAACAACTAAGTTGCCGTAGTATTGATCATTGCCAACTCCTGGATACAGAATTCCTGGAGATTTGAAAAACTGAATATATAATAAATGGAATAGCCTACTGGGTCTATTGCATAGGTCTAAGTTGGCTATAGCTACACATCCCTTCCAAGCACCTACGATCCTATTCCATGGAAAGTTGCCAACTCTTGGTTACAATATTTCTGAAGATTTGAAAACTAGGTAAAAGTAAAGGTAAAGGTTCCCTTGCTCGAAAGCCAATCGAATCCGATTCTAGTGTTGCGGTGCTCATCTCCGTTTCAAAGCTGAAGAGCCAGCACTGTCCAAAAATATTTCCATGGTCATGTGGCCGGCATGACTAAACACCAACGCGTATGGAATGCTGTTACCTTCCCACCAAAGTGGTACCTATTTATCTACTTGCAATTTCTTGCCTTCAAACTGATAGGTTGGCAGGAGCTGGAACTAGAGACGGGAGCTCACTCCGTCATGCGGCACTCTTGGGTCTCGAACTGCTGAACTACTGACCTTCCACAGCCTGCAGTTCAGTGTCTTAACGACTTATAAATGGATTAGTTAAACTAGTCTAAAAATTTTGGACAACAAAACACATAAGTCCAATTCAGAGTTTAATCCTTTTGATTGAAGAGACCCAATGGAATATATGTCATGTGCCTCCCATCGTAAAAGTGCTTTCTGGATATCCTTTCTGCCAGTCCCCTCTATAGTTTCCAGTACTGTATATTTGAAATCATCATGTTTGTGATTTCCCCCCCCCTGAACTCTAGTCGTAGTTGCAATAACTTTCTGCATGTGTGTCATAGGATGTTCAGGGAAAGGTACATAGAAAGGGTCCTCCAGTAACTGTTTCTCTATTTCATTTTTATAGTCTTGGGTGTCCATAAGAACTATCACACCCCCTTTATCCGCTTCTTTTATTACAATTCTATTGTCACTACCCAGTTGTTGTTGTTTTTAATAATATCCAATTCTTTAATTGAAAGGTTGTACTGAGTTCTAGGAGCTGCGGTGGCTCAAGTGGTTAAGACGCTGAACTGCAGGCTGTGGAAGGTCAGTAGTTCAGCAGTTCAAGACCCGTGAGTGCCGCATGATGGGGTGAGCTCCCGTCTCTAGTTCCAGCTCCTGCCAACCTAGCAGTTCGAAAGCAAGAAATTGCAAGTAGATAAATAGGTACCACTTCAGTGGGAAGGTAACAGCGTTCCGTGCGCCTTGGTGTTTAGTCATGCTGGCCACATGACCACGGAAACGTCTTCGGACAGCGCTGGCTCTTCGGCTTGGAAACGGAGATGAGCACCGCAACCCTAGAGTCGGATTCGACTGGCTTTCGAGCAAGGGAACCTTTACCTTTACCTTTACTGAGTTCTAGAAGGTGTACTTTCCATTTTTCCTAATGTCTTTTCTTACCAGATCCTCAAAAACCATAAATAGCTGGGTCAGAGATGTTTGGAACAAAAGTAGATTTATTTTTAAAAGGCTTAATTATGGTAGAAGAATTACCAAACATTTTTTTCAGCTTAATTGATCTAGTCAATTTGTATGCATCTATTAGGGTGCAAAAGCTGTTGTACTTCAGGGTGGACACAGAACTCAGTCCCAAGTTAAAAAGTCTTTCTCCTTCTTTAGTTAGACTTTTTGATGATAAATTCACTGTAAGGCTTTTTTTCTGTTTCCGATCCTCAGTTTGCCTCTCTGGTTTAAAGAGCCGGTGTACTGTACGTGTTTAGACCTGTCCCTGAAAAGCCATGCCGATGAAGAACCTTCATTGCCAGAAGTCATATATTCATCCTCAGTGGTTTCAAAGGCTGAATTATCAGCCCATGTTACTCTCTCATTTTTCCTAATATCCTCCTGATCTAACCATTCGTACACTCTGCTGTTAGCATAATCCTTTCTATCCCTCTCAGATTCTTTAATTTTAGTTTCCTTAGCATGTCTTTCAAGTACTTTAATTCCTCTTCCATTTGTTTAAGCTTGGTCACCAAACTCGATGGTGTCTCCGTTCCTTTAAATTTTAATTCCAGATCGTGAATGTCCATATTAAGCATATTAATTTCTCCATTAGCCCGACCAATGATAAGCGTCAGGTCGAAAGAACGCTTGTTCGATACTGCTGTCCACTTCTGTTTTACATTTGTCATTCTCATTGAAAAGAACCGGACCCTTCTGGATTCTCAGTCCCCTCGGTATTCTGTCTTTGTAACAATATTGTGAAAGGGAAGCCACATGAAGCGGGAGCATTATTAGTCTTCATTTCTGTAATCTCAGTCATTGGCTCCCGTCATGTCCATCACTGGGCATGTGGTCCTCTAAGAGTCTAGGACCCTTGGCTAATATTCTATCTCTATCTGACTCCGAAAAAGTAAAACGGCCTGCGCAGTGGGCCATTAGAACATTCAACAACAACAGTACAGCACACAGTGACAGGTGATGTATCAAACGATACCCACACTCAACTTTCTTGGGAACCACCCCCAGGGGAGAGACCCTCTCATAGGAACCGGGGGAGACAAAAAGGGACCCGAAACTCTGCCCTCCCCTCATTCCTTGGCTATCTTTCCCTAACGACATACTCCAGTCCCAGAACTGACTTCAGGGTCCTTGACATGAAGGCCTTCGTAGATCTGTCTAAGGAATCCTGAAACCATTACTAAAACCATCTAACAAATACAAACTATCTACAGTATTAGGATAGAAAGCCAGATGTAAAGGTGTGTGACGGCCTCCTGCATGAGGGGCACTCGTGCCTGAACTCACAGGGTCTGTGTGAGCAAACTCCTTGTGAGGCGAACTCCCAGCAAAGCAACCTCGGTTGAACACCCTGACCCCCCCCAAGAGGCGAGATGTGGTCACACCAGCAGCCTTTTGCATAATGTGACCACTGTCGGAGGGGTCTCCCAGAGAAGGCTTGGCAGGGGCCATCGGTTGGAGCCAGAGGTGTTGATGCACCTGGTCCCATGGCAGAGCAGCGTCACCAAAAATTCTTTGTCGTACTGTAACCATGCCCCTCCTAAAAATTCCGTATAAGCCCAATAAATGATGTCTATATACTGGAAATAGGGTGAGTCCTAGCACAGATCAAAAAAGCCATGCAACCAATTAGTGGCAGGGGCCCAGTGCTGTCGCCGCCGCCACCTGTGACACATGCCACCAGGGATGAGTGACTCGGGGAGTGGAGGAAAGGGAGGGGGAGGTATTTATCTGTCCTTAAGTCACACTGCTATGGCAGCACGATGCAGAACTCCTCTCAGAAGGCATTTAAATGCCTCTTCAACTTCCTCGCACCGGGCACAGACCTCTCCCACAGATGCAACGAACCACTGCAAAACCAATCGCGGTCCACGGGTAAGATGGCAGAACACGACAGACGCACAAAGACAACACAGCCATAACACACCAGGAATTCTTTGATACCATCTCCTCCCTGGAAGAAAACATCAGGAAGAAACCTCTAACCTCTCTTGCACCTCTCTCAGAACAGCGGGGGCTTCTGGGTGGCGCAAAACAACATGGCCACCTAATCCCACTGCTCTGGCTATCCCTCCCGCTCCCTTACTGATCTCTGCGATCGAAATGACAGATCTGTCTCTAAACTTGTGGAGAAAGGCGAGAAAATGCAAGAGCTGCCCACCAAACATAAAAACAAGAAGATACAGACAACACTTACTTCAAAAAACTCGACGACGATATCGGGGCCTCAGTTGGCTCTTACAGCAAAAATGGTGTCCGGAGCTGAGGAGAATGTGAAACAACCAAGCCCGGTAACTTCCATTGATTTGTCTCTAGCATTAATCAATTTGGAGAAATCGATACTGGATAAGATGTCCTCACTCTTTAAACCAATGTATGATCAAATAGAAACATTACAACAATCTATAGTAACAACTAAAAGTATTGCAGACAGAGCGATGAATGTCAGTCTCACTAACAAACAAGAAATACATCAACTTCAGCAAATGGACGATGTCCTGGCAGAAGAAGCTTTCAGGTTTGAAATGGCAATACGGCAGAATAATCTGAAAATAAGAGGCTGGGCAGGCCACACCCAACAACAGAAACTCATTAGCATTTTAGGCCACACCCCTGACAGCACAGTTCATTAGCATATTAGACCACATCCCCATGTTACCAGAAGGGTGGTCATCCAGCCACACCCACCTTTTGCTTCTTATTCTGTTGACCTTGTTTGTTGTCAAAACCCGGTCTTTTTTTTTTTTGGTAGCAGGAACTCCTTTGCATGTTAGGCCACACACCCCAAATGGAGCCAATCCTAATGATTTTCTGCTGTTGGGTGTGGCCTATTATGCTAATGAGTTCTTGCTGGGCGTGGCCAGCTCGGAAGCCAGCCGGAACTCCGTTCCTGTGCGTTCCTGCCCAGAAATAGCCCTGGGTAGGAGGATCAGGTGGCAACAGAACCTCCCGCCGATAGCCAAGAAGAATAAGGAGGGGGAGAGTCAGAGGGGGAGGTGGGGGGTGGAAAAGGCAGAATGGGCAGGGCCTTTAACAGATAAACACCACGTGCTTCTATCCCCCCTCTCAAATAGCCATGGCTGTTTTTAAGCATGATGGTGGTAAAAAGCTGAGGGCTACATAAATGTGTTTCCAGAATCTGGCACATGGGTGTAATGGTGGTCCAGAAAAGGACATGGCATAAATAAAGGGAGAAAAAAGGTCTAAGCAGAAAAACGGCCCATTACTATGGTTCTCATGATCAAAAGTGGGGGGGAGTTAGAACAGCTGGACTTGAACCAGGTCCCCCTTGATGACAGGGCAGGAACATTGCCAGTGAGCTACAGGGCAGGCTTATGAACTTTACTTGATAAAAGATGGTAGAGAAGGCACGGGAACCCTTAGGTTAGGATAGGAGTTGAAACACATTACTAAAGAAACACTGGAATAACCATGGAGGTTTCTGGGGTCCCCAGAAAGGAACGGGCAGAAGTACATCCTGGCGCCACAGTGTTGGTGCCCACTAATGAGCCAGGAACATTCTGAGATTTCACACGCGAGTAGACTGGCGGCCAAGAGAAGGAATTTTCATGAATAAAAGGATAAAAAGTAGCATGTGAGTATTTATAAAATCAAGGAACACGGTACAACATTTTTCAGGAAAAGAAAAGAGGAAAGCTGGAATCAAACCAGCGACTTTCTGTTGATGGGGCAAGAACACTGACCCTGAGCCACAACCCACACTTTGAGGGTATTCTGAGAAAAGAAGGCTATGGAGACAGAAAGGGAAAGGGAAAAAATTCCTACATTTATCATGAGAAGATAAGGGGACAGCTGGACTGGAGGAGGCCAGGGATTTTTTTGTAGAAAAAGCTCAGCAGGAACTCATTAGCATAATAGGCCACCCCCAATAGTAGAAACTCATTAGCATATTAGGCCACACCCCCATGCTACCAGAAGTGTGGTCATCCAGCCACACCCACCTTTTGCTTCTTATTCTGTTGACCTTGTTTGTTGTCAAAACCCAGGACTTTTTTTGGAGCAGGAATTCCTTTGCAGCTTAGGCCACACACCCCTAATGGAGCCAATCCTAATGAGTTTCTGCTGTTGGGTGTGGCCTGTTATGCTAATGAGTTCCTGCTGGGCCAGCCGGAACTCAGTTCCTGTGCGTTCCTGCCCAAAAATAGCCCTGGAGGAGGCAAAGCAATTACCAGTCAACTGTGACAGGCGAGTAGACTTCTGGCCCAGAGGAGGGCATGACGTGATTGGTTAAAAGGAGAGAAAGTGGTGTGAGAATGAACAGAAAAGGAAGGACAAGGCACGTTTTTCTGAAAAGGAAAACAGACCAGCAGGACTCAAACAGACAACTTTCTGATTCCCCATGCCCACCCCAGTATGCTGGCTTCCTCCTTTACTGGTGACAAACCCCTTTTCCCGACCATTGTCTGTATAATAAGCCTGCCTTCCCTTCCATTTCCCTGATCATGTTGCGAACCTTGGATTCCTCCGTAGCGAGTGGAGAGACTGGAACAGCGGCGTCTTCTTCTATCTGGGAGCATGAAGAGCCCTTTTGGGATATCTCAGCCACACGCGGGTGACCCCAGCCAGTCCCCACCCCACCTCGCCCCACCTTGTCCACATCAGGTTCCCGCAGGCCCCTTTGTCTGTCTTGCATCCATTTTTGTCCCTCTTAGTTCCTTTTAGCCTAAAAGCTTGAGGAGATTTGTGTGTGTGCATCTGTGTGTGTATGTCTCTCTCTCTCTCTCTCTCTTTCTCTCGTGTGCTGGACCACAGGGACAGGGTGGTGGTCCTGTCCCCCTCCCTTTCCACTTGCTGCCACCTGCTGTAACTTATTGTAACTTATTAATAAAGCAGGTCCAAACTGTCTTGTTGCCATTCCTGACAAGTTCACGAGGTGTGGACAGGGGCTCGGCCCTGGCGGGAGCAGGGAGACCTGTGGCCTGCTCTCCGCCCCGAGGCCTCCTTCCTCCCGAAACTGGCTTTATGGTTAACAATCTTGTCTGTAACTCTAGGGGGGCCTGGGGGGGTCATCTCCCCCCCTGCCCCACAGCTGCTCAGTTGTCTCAAGATAATAAAATTCACTTCATCTAGTTCTGGCTCCTGTGTGGTACTGTGTGATAACACATGGAATTCACTGTCCCAGGACGTGGCGGCTACAAACATGGATGGCTTCAAGAGGGAATTAGATAAATATATGGAGTAGAGGTCCATTAGTGGCCCCTATTAGCCACAAGGTAGAAATGGGGACTCTGGGGCAAGGGATGCTCTGTATTCTTGGTGCTGGGGGGGCAACAGTGGGAGGGCTTCTGGCATTCTGACCCCACTGCTGGACCTCCTGAGGGCACCTGGTATTTTTGGCCACTGTGTGACACAGAGTGTTGGACTAGATGGGCCATTGGCCTGATCCAACATGGGCTTCCCTTATGTTCTTATTAGATAGGAACTCTCGGTCTGGGGCAAGGGATGCGCTGTATTCTTGGTGCTTGGGGGGGGGAGCAACAGTGGGAGGGTTTCTAGGGTCCTGGCCCCTCTGGTGGACCTCCTGATGGCACCTGGTATTTTTGGCCACTGTGAGCAATACAAACATTGTCAACTTGGTGAGCTACATTAAGAAAAGCATTCTTTAAAAAAAACCAAACAGTTTAATAATACATTTTAATGTGCCCTTATACTATTTAGTTTGAGTAGTGCTAATTACATCGATATCTTGTCTCGGGAGGCAATTTAAAGAAAAGGACTGAGCTGACTAAGTACCGGTCTTTGACTATGAGAGGAATGTTAACTGCTTTTTAACTTTATATCAAGAGGTCTTTTCTCTCTAAAAAAAAGTGACCATTTATCCGATGGATTGTACAGTTCCCTCTCGTTATGGCTCTCGTCGAAGAAGAGCCCTCCTTCCTGAGCTAGGACAAATATGCGTGAGCCGGAGGCTAGAAAAATGTTGAGCTAGCTCACACTAACTCAGCTAAGAGGGAACGTTGATCCCCAGGTCCCACCTGGAGGTTGGGGTCCCTAGTACAGTGCCCCAGAGTCCCCCTCCAAAGCCGCCAGTTTTTCCAGGGAAACGGTTCTCTGTCGTTTGGATCTTTTGTCATTCTGAGAGCTCTCCTGGCCTAGAGATGCCAGGTCTGGGTTGGAGAATACCTGGATACTTTGGGGGTGGATCCGGGAGAGGGTGGGGTTTGCGGAGGGGAGGGGCCACAGCAGGGTATAAGGCCACAGAGTCCACCCTCCAAAGCGGCCATTTTCTCCAGGGGAGCTGATCCCTGTCAGCTGGAGATCGGTTGTCAAGGCAGGGGATCTCCAGGCCCCACCTGGAGGCTGGCAATCCCAGGGGAACGTCACAGCCGAAGAAGGGTGGAGACAGGGTTGCCAGCTCAGTGAAAATGTCGAGATGGTGTGCGACTGCAATAAAAAAGGCCAACACTGTGCTGGGGATTATTAGAAAGGGAATTGAAAACAAATCAGCCAGTATCATCATGCCCCTGTGTAAATCAATGGTGCGACCTCATTTGGACTACTGTGTCCAGTTCTGGTCACCACAACTCAAAAAGGATACTCTAGCATTGGGGAAAGTGCAGAAAAGGGCAACTAGAAGGATAAAAGTGTTGGAACATTTACCCTATGAGGAAAGGTTGAGGCGCTTGGGGCTCTTTAGCCTGGAGAAACGACAGCTGAGGGGTGACATGATCGAGGTTTATAAGATTATGCATGGGATAGAGCAGGTTGAGAAAGAGGTCCTTTTCTCCCTTTCTCACAATACAAGAACTCGTGGGCACTCCATGAAATTGCTGAGCGGTTGGGTTAGAACGGATAAAAGGAAGTCCTTCTTCCCCCCAAAGAGGGATTAACACATGGAATCCACTGCCAGAGGAGGTGGTGGCAGCTACAGGCATGAATGGCTTCAAGAGGGAATTGGATAGACATTTGGAGCAGAGGTCCATCAGTGGCTATTAGCCACAAGGTATTGATAGGAGTGTTCCATGTGTCTCGGCGTCTAGTCATGTCGGCCACACTTTGGACAGCGCTGGCTCTTCGGCTTGGAAACAGAGATGAGCACCGCATCCCTAGAGTCGGATTCAACTGGCTTTCGAGCAAGGGAAACCCTATAGATAGGAACTCTGAGTCTGGGGCAAGTGGTGCTCTGTATTCCTGGTGCTTCGGGGGTTCAACAGTGGGAGGGCTACTGGTGTCCTGGCCCCACTGGTGGACCTCCTGATGGCACCTGGTATTTTTGACCACTGTGTGACAGAGAGTGTTAGACTGGATGGGCCGTTGGCCTGAACCAACATTGGCTGCTCTTATGTTCTTATGTGGTAAGAAAATATACAACACTGTGCCAACAAATGTTCTATTTTTTACAATACAGTCTTACTATTTAAACAGTGTATCATAATTGTCTAATAATAATATTACAATCCAGACATAAGGCACAATGAGCTTATCGACAAGTGTAAATTCTCACGCAAAATCCTTAAATCTCCAGGAATGTCCTCAGTTGGATACGGCAATGCTCCTTTTCAGCGCCCCTTGAGACCTGTTCTCCGCTGGCCAGGACATGTAGGAGCTGACCCGTGTTTCTTCACTGTCAAAGGAAAGAAGAGAAGAAGAAGAGATTGGATTCATGCCCCGCCCTTCACTAACTGAAAGAGTCTCAGAGTGGTTTACAGTCTCCTTTCCCTTCCCCTCCCCACAACAGACGCCCTCAGAGATAGGTGGGGCTGAGAGAGCTCTCTCGAGGACTGCTCCTGAGAGAACTTTTGACTGGCCGAAGGGGACACCACTGTAGTGCATGTGGAGGAGTGGGGAATCCAACCCAGATCTCCCAGACTAGAGTCTGCGCTCCTAGCCACTACACCAAACTGGCTCTCGTTCTGCACATGGTCTAAGGCACTCTCTTCCTTGGTCAGCCGAAAAGCATAAACGTGGCACACAGTGAAAAAATCAGGGGCAGAGGAGCCAAGATGAACCAGTTTGGTGTAGTGGTGAGGAGCGCGGCCTCTAATCTGGAAGAACCGGATTGGATTCCTGACTCTTTCCCATGCAGCCAGCTGATGTGACCATGAGTCAGTCACAAGTTCTCTCAGAGCTGTTCTCTCACGAGCAGTCCTTGAAAGAGCTCTCTCAGCCCCACCTACCTCACAAGGTGTCTGTTGTGGGGAGGGGAAGGGAAAGGAGATTGTAAGCCACTCTGAGACTCTTTTGGGTAGTGAAGGGCGGGGTATAAATCCAATCTCCTCTTCCTCCTCTTCCTTCCTAATACATGCTTTTGTCAGTCTCACTTCTTCAAAGGCATATGAAGCAGATAATTGTTTTACGGAGACAGAAATGGCTGCTTTGGAGGGGGGACTCTGTGGCCTTGTGCCCCACTGAGGCTCAGAGATGCCAGCCTCCAGGCGGGAGCTGGGGACCCCCCAGAATCACAGCTCATCTCCAGACGACAGAGATCAGTTCCCCTGGAGAAAATGGCTGCTTTGGAGGGGAGACTCTGTGTATAATAGACGCATGCCTAAAAAGAAGAAGAGGTTGGTGGGGCTGAGAGAGCTCTTTCGAGAACTGCCCTTGAGGGAACTTCTCTGAGAGAACTGAGACTGACCCAAGGTCACCCAGCAGGCCTCATATGTCTCAGAGCAGTTTACAATCTCCTTTCCCTTCCCCTCCGCACAACAGACACCCTGTGAGGTAGGTGGGTCTGAGAGAGCTCTTTCAAGAACTGCCCTTGAGAGAACAGCTCTGAGAGAACTGGGACTGGCCCAAGGTCACCCAGCAGGCCTCATATGTCTCAGAGCAGCTTACAATCCCCTTTCCCTTCCCCTCCCCACAACAGACAACCTGTGAGGTAGATGGGGCTGAGAGAGCTCTGACAGAAATTGCTGTGCCAGAACTATGGCTTGCTGAAGGTCATCCAGCAGGTGCAAGCGGAGGAGTGGGGGAATCAAATCCAGTTCTCCCAGATTAGAGTCCGCGCCCTTAAGCAGTACACCAAACTGGCTCTAAGGTAGATTATGCATACATAATAATTTATCTAGGAGAAAATCTCTCTCAACTTCTATCGGGCAGCCGTGACTCGGTTGCTGCAAGGGTTCGGATGGGACCCTAGAAAATATGCTGCTGTTTTAAGAGTTTTATACTCACAAAGGGAATTTATTGCGCCTAATGTCTTGTATGTCTATCACTGTCCTTGAAAAAGATGGTATTCGACACGGGCAAATTAGTAGAGTCCCGTGGGACTAGTGATTGTGAAGCTGATGAGGTGCTGTCTGAGTGTTTGAATATGCTAAGCAAGCTCAACCCTGGCTAGTCCTTGGATGGGAGACCACGTAGGGAGCCCAGGGTCGCCACGCAGAGGCAGGCAAGGGCAAAAATACCTCTGATCGCCTCTTGCCTTAAAACCTCTATGGGCGCCGTCATTCGTCAGCTGTGACTTGACAACAAAAAAACCCCTAAAGAGACTGAGGTCGAATCTGCATTTGTCTTTCCCACTGGCGTCCCAGCCTTCTGACTCCGTCTTCAAAAAGGGTGTCTACATCTGGTGTCGTTTTCGCACCTCAGCAGTGCCAGCATACTGTTGCATGTCTGCATATGTTTATCGCCCTCCCGTGGCAGCTCCGCTGTCATTGGTCGAATCTGATTTGGAGTTTAGAGTAAGCAGTGAAGTGGCTAAATTTGCGGATGGCACGAAGTTGTTCAGGGTGGTGAAAACCAGGGAGGATTGTGAGGCACTCCAAAGGGATCTACCGAGGATGGGCGAGTGGGCGTCAACGTGGCAAATGGGGTTCAGGACTGAGAAGTTCTGAGAACAGACGTGTCCTCCTTTTCAAAAGTGAACTTTGTTTCATCCGTCTCGGGTACTAGCAGTGTCGTCCTTCTGCCTTCATGTGAAACATTCACGGGAGAAGAAAGGGCATAAACCTGATGACGGTAGAGCCCTACCCCGGGTTCAAATCCCCATGCCGCCACGGGAGCTTGCTGGGTGACCCTTGCCCAGTCAGAACAAATTCAGAGTCCAGTGTCCTTTGTGGGTCTCAAAGTTGCCTGACTGGACTCTAAATTTGTTCTGCTGCTTCAGACCAACACGGTTGAGCACCTGGTTCTACCTGGCCCAGTCAGACATGCTCAGCCTCGCCTACCTCACATGGGCGTTGTGAGAATACAATGGAGAACAGGAGAACACCCGTGAGTCACTTTGGGTCCGTCACTCAGTTCCCAAGGCAGCAGAGTGTTCTGTCCCTTTGGTAGCCCTCCTGAAAAGAAAAGGACATCGGGAAGCTTGCAGCCTCAATTACAAAATGGGGGGAGAAAGAGAAAAACAAAGGGGAGATAACAAGGAAGGGCTCCTGTGTTGCTTTTTGCTACAGATTTATAAAGGTAAAGGTTCCCTTGCTCGAAAGCTTGTAGAATCCGACTGGGGTTGCGGTGCTCATCTCCGTTTCAAAGCCGAAGAGCCCGCACTGTCCGAAGACATTTCAATGGTCATGTGGTTGGCATGACTAAATACCAAGGCGCACGGAACGCTGTTACCTTCCCACCAAAGTGGTACCTATTTATCTACTTGCAATGTCTTGCTTTCAAACTGCTAGGTTGGCAGGAGCTGGAACTAGAGACGGGAGCTCACTCTGACTTGTGGCACCCGGGTCTCGAACTGCTGAACTACTGGCCTTCCACAGCCTGCAGTTCAGCATCTTAACGACTTGAGCCACTGCAGCTCCTACAGATTTATACAGATTGATAGAGGAAGGGAAAAAGGTTTACACCGGAGAGAACCCCGTGCAGGCGGCACACACAGGGGGCTACTTCGCAGAATCCGCCAGCAGGCAGGGAAAGGCGTCGGGGGCCTGTCGGGGGCCTCCATCGGTCCTTCCTGTGCACCTTCTGAGAGGACGGGGCGGGGGTGGGGGGGGAAATCTGCCCAGGTCCGAGGCAGCCAGGTGCACAACTGTCAAAAAGGAAGAAAGAGTCCTCCCAAAATGGGGAGAGGAAAATGGGTCGCTGTCTTCCAGGTGGGTTACTGCAACCACTTATATAAAACTTCGAAAGTGGGCTGCCTTCCAAAGACTCCCAACTAATATGCAAGTACACAATACTGGCTGGTCGCTTGACCGTACTAATAAACTTGACTTGACTTGACTTGACAAAAAGAATAATTCTGTATTGAATGAAACAATGCAAAAGCTTTTTCAGTCTCCCTCAGGAGTAACCTTGATGTTGACCTCCTGCTCCACCGTCCGGGATGATGCATTTACAATCACATTCGTAAGGAACATATACTGCTTACATGAGCCAGCAGTGCAATGTGGCTGCGAAGAAATCTAATGCAATCTTAGGACGCATTAACAGAAGCATTGTGTCCAGATCACGGGAGGTGGTCATTCCGCTCTATTCTGCTATGGGCACCTGGAGTCCTGTGTCCAATTTTGGGCACCACATTTTAGGAAGGATGTCGACAAGCTGGAGCGTGTCCAGAAGAGGGCGACCAGGATGGTGAGAGGGCTGGAATCCAGGTCTTACAAGGAAAGGCTGAAAGAGTTGGGTCTGTTTAGCCTGGGAAAGCGAAGGCTTAGAGGGGACATGATTGCAGTCTTCAAATATCAGAAGGGCTGTCATGTAGAAGATGGAGCAGATCTTTTCTCTCTTGCTCTGGATTGCAAGACTAGATCTAATGGGTGGAAATTACAAGGGAGTCGATACCGGCTAGATATCAGGAGAAACTTCCTAACTGTAAGAGTGGTTGAACAGTGGAACAGTCTGCCTTGGGAGGTGGTGGATGTTCCTTCGCTGGATGTTTTCAAGTGTCTTCTGAGTATGTTGTAGGTATGTAGGGCTATCTTTCGGCTATGCTCCTGCAGAGTGCAGGGGGTTGGACTAGATGACCTGCAAGGTCCTGTTTTTGAGGATTACGAAACTGCGGGGGAAATCGGGCGAAGCCGCGGGTCAAAATGCAGCCCCGCGGCTTTGGGTGTGTAATTGACTAAAAATCTCGGGGCAAACGGCGGCGCAACCCCGCGGCAGCTTTAGTGGGAAATCACCCACTGTTTGTCACTCAGACCCTCAAAGTCCAAACTCCTCCAAAATTGGTGGGCAGGAAGGGGAGAGTCAGCTGGAGATATGCTGTGAATTTGGGTTAGGGTCTGAGACCTCTGGGAGTGTCCCCTGGTTTGCAAACTGGTTCAAGTGCTTGACCAGTTCAGTTCAGTTCAGTTCAGATATGCTTGTCCCCCTTTCAGTTCCAGTGTCCGGTTCTGCAGCCCTCCTGACCTCCGTGTCCCCGTTACATGCCACACCCTGCCTGACTCCTTGCAGACTTCTGACAGCTGTTGTCCACTGACTCAGAGCACCCCCTCCAGAGTCTCTCTCTGAGAAATCCCGGCTCAGACGTCCCCAACCGTTCAGAGCCTGCAGGCACCTTTGCCATTCTGACCCAGCGTGGTGGGTTGCACCATCACTGACTTGGGTGATTTGCCCAGTTATTCATAACTTCCTGATCTGATGTTGGCTCGTGCAATTTCATGCAGACATCCTGAGTCATTCAGACACGGGCTTTAGCTGGGTTTTAACACCATTTCACATGGCTTTCTCTTTGCTCCCTCTCTCAAGGACAACATTGGCCCCTCCCCCTCCCTTTTACGGAGAGAGCCAGTTAGAAGCTCCCCCCCCCCCAGTGTTCTAAATTCTAATCTTTCACCGTTGATCCCCCAACAGTCAAATCTCTCAGCTTTTGAGGCTTGCTGAGCCCACTTCAACAGGTATTTGGGGGGAATTCAACCCTCCCTGAGGGTTCCCCCCACTTTTTGTAATCTTCTGCAGCCCGCAGGGAGTCCCCGGAGTCTGTAGAGAAAGCTGTTGGGGGAGAGTGAGCTCTCTGTTGGAGGAAATCAGTATCCACATGGAAAACAGACGTGGGCTATTAGATATACAGATATTTGTTTACTCGATCAGTCATTAAACTGCGAGACTCACTGCCAGTGGATGTCCCATTGGCCACGAGCACAGAGGGCTTTCAAAGCAGAACAGATTCATCGAGGAAAAATCCATCAATGGACATAAGTCATTAATGACTAAGGGGAGCCTCCATATTCAGGCGGCAGCAAACCTCTGAGAGCCAGTGGTGGGAGGCAACGTCAAGGGAATGGCCTCTGCCTCTCTGCCCTGCTGTTGCCCGTCCATGGGGACTGGTGGGCTGCTGGGTGCAACAGGGCACTGCACTCGGCGGGCACCATGGGTCAGATCAAGCAGGTTCCTTCCGAGGCCCTTCATGAAAAGGTATGTCTGTGCGTTCACTGAGCCATCCATCACGTCATCTTTTAAGGGCATGAAATCCAGGTGCACGATTTAATGAGAATCAAACTGCATAAGCAAATATAAGTCAATTCCAAATAACTATATGATTGGTAATACAAATGGTAATAGATCACGGTTTTGTTTGCACATTTTGTATGTTTGTGAACTGGCATAAACTTTAGGGTTCCCCGGACTCCCCCGCAGCCAGTCACTAGGAGGCTCCCCCTCACCAGGGGCAGCAGTGCTTCTGCAGGGCAAAACCCACAGTTTGAAAAGCTTATTTTGCACTTTTGCTTTCTTAGAAATCTTTGTTAAAAAGACAAATCTGTTTTAGATGTTCTACTCAAACTGACTGTTCCATCTGAATCTGGGGGAGGGGGGAAACCTGTCTCCTATTCTGCGGGCCCAAATCGGTCAGCGGAGTCCTCAACATTTGCCCGGTTTCCCTCTCCCAGTGGCTGGACTTGAGCGACAACGAGGTGTCCGACGTGCCTGCCGGACCTGCCGGAATCACTTGGACCATCTCTGCCAGCAGCACAGGAGGATCGCCGTCCTTACGGCCGAGGCCTTCCTCGCGACACCCGCCATCTGGATCCTCGCTCTGAGGTAAAGGGATGGAACAACGGCCGCTCTTCCGCAGACTGCTCACTTCTGCAGCAGGGACAAGGCCTGCGTAGTGGTGGGGGGAAAGGGCTGTCAAGTCGCCACTCAATTATGGCGAAGACCCCGTAGGTTCTTCAAGGCAAGGGGGGGACAGAGGTGTTGTTTGCCACTGCCTGCCTTTGCAGAGCAAGCCTGGGCGTCCTTGGTGGCCTCCCCTCCAAAGACCGACCAGGACGGACCCTGCTTAGCTTCTGGGGCCTGACGAGGTCGGGCTGGCTGGGGCCACCCCAATCAGGACGGAGTCGGGGGGGAAAGAGGCGTCCAGTCCAGTGCTCCCTCTAAGCTGTGGAGTCCCGTGAGCAGAAATTCTACTTTGCGAGGCACTGGCATTCATGTTGTGAGCCAGCGATTTGGCTCTGGCATGAATTAGTTTGCTCTGGAGCCATCTTTTCCGAGCTAAGACCAAAAAAAAGTGTGAGCCGTAGGCTAAAAAACGGTGAGCTAGCTCAGACCAACTCAGCTTGGAGTGAACACTGGTCAAGTCTCAGCTGGCTGATGGGGTAACCCAGGATGGTCTTCAAGGCTAGAGATGGACCGAGGGGGGTTGCCTTTGCCTGCCTCTCTGTAGCAACTTCCTTGGTGGCCTCCCATCCGAGGACTGGACCGGAGCCGACTCTGCTTAGCTTCGGGGGAGACTGGGCTTGCCCGGGCTGGCCAGTGAACGGAAGAGATGGTCAGAGATGGTTTGCCATTGGCAGCCTTTGCAGAGCAACCCTGGACTTCCTCCCGTGGCCCCCCGTCCAAGGACTGAACCAGAGCCAATGCTGGGCCATCCAGGTCAAGGTGGGTGATGGTCAGAGGTGGGTCTGCCATTGCTGTCTTCTGCGCAGCAACCCTAGGACTTCCTTGGGGGTCTCCCATCCAACTAGTAACCAGATCTGACCTTCAGGCCCATAGCTACGGTGGGGCATTTGGGGGCCCTGCCCCCTTAATCAAAAGCCCTGCCCCACCAATAACCATGCCAGAAACCTTACCTTTGAGGAGAGATGACCCCCCCCCTCGCTGCTGCCTGCTGCAGGGGGAGAGGGCCATGGTTGGCCCTCCGGCTTCCCTCTGTCTCTCCCGCTGTGGAACTGGGGGGGGCATCATGGGATGCAGGAAAAGACAGCCCAGGGGGCATCTAATCACCGTCAGGGGGCACTGAAATGCCTCTTGAGTTTTCTTCTACAGGGCAAGAGAGCTGAGAAGGGGACTCAAGAACGGCACCTTCTAATGCATCTCCAACCCTCCCCCTTCCTGCCAGCCCAGTCCTGCTGTAGACCACCCAGTCATGGTGAGGCTTTCGAAAGCATTCCCATGAGCCTTTGGGAAACATGCAAATTAATTTCATTAACTGCAATCTAACTGCCCCCTTGAGCTGCGGTGGCTCAAGTGGTTAAGACGCTGAACTGCAGGCTGTGGAAGGTCAGTAGTTCAGCAGTTCGAGACCCGGGAGTGTCGCATGACGGAGTGAGCTCTCCCGTCTCTAGTTCCAGCTCCTGCCAACCTAGCAGTTCAAAAGCAAGAAATTGCAAATAGATAAATAGGTACCACTTTGGTTGGAAGGTAACAGCGTTCCGTGCACCTTGGTGTTTAGTCATGCCGGCCACATGACCACGGAAACATCTTCGGACAGTGCTGGCTCTTCGGCTTTGAAACGGGGATAAGCACCGCAACCCTAGAGTCGGATCTGACTGGCTTTCGAGCAAGGGAACCTTTAACTGCCCCCTTAAAAATGTAAATGCCCCCCCCAACAAAAAAATCCTGGCTACTGTCCTCCCAGCCTTGCAACCGTGATGAGGCTCTGGTAGGATGTGAGTGTGCTCGGGGAAAGTCCTCTCTCATTCAATAGGCATCAGGTGCTTTGGGGTCTCCTGTCAAAATCCCAGGAGCTGCAAAAAAGAAAGAAACCCCCTTCCCCTTTTGTCCTGGTAAAGAAAGGCTGGCCCCTGGTCTGCAGACAAGCCCCTCCTTCTCTTCCCCAGATCTAGTCGCTTACTGGCAGCCAACCTGTCTGCGGAGGCCTTTGCAGACCTGAAGCGGTTGGAGGTGGTGGACACAACTGGGAAACCGGAGCCGAGCATCATCTCTCTGCCACAAGCCAGTCGCTGGGTCCGTCCCCAGGCGGGCACCTAAGAAGGGGGTCGCAGAGCAGGTGAGGCTATGAGCCCACCCAGGACGGGATGTAAAGAGGGCGGGAGTTTGTGTCTCACAGGAATCATCCGGGTCTCCGGCTTTTGCTGGGATCGGGGCCCTAAGTGCTCAAAAGTACAGCAAGCACCTGGAGGCTAATTCACACCCAATATTTGCAGCGCCATCCAGGTGACTGATGTGGTCTGGGAATTCCATGCTTAGAAGTCATGAAGAACGCCAGAAGAGCCCTGCTGGATGAGGTGAGACGACCCCCCCCTTGCTGCTGCCAGCTGCAGGGGGAGAGCACCACGGTTGGCCCTCCGGCTCCCCTCGGTCTCTCCCACTGTGGAACTGGAGGGGGGGGCATCGTGGCACCCAGGAAAAAACAGCCCAGAGGGTATTTGGTCACCTTCCGCAGGCATTGAAATGCCTCCTGAGTTCCCTTCCACGAGGCATGAGAGCTGAGCAGGGCCCTCAAGAGGGGCACTGTAATGTATCCACAGGAGAACATGGGCTCTGGACAGCCATGTGCTTGGACTGGTTCTAACCGGTCCACCATGTGGCCAGGCGAAGGGCCTGAGCTTCGCCCCGAAGGACAATGGACTAGTGGATCCTGATTCCCCTCCAATGGAGGAGCAGGAGTTAATCCAATCAATGTAAATAGCGAATCACCGGGTGTGTGTGTGTTTGGGGTGTGGGTCACTTGGGAATAAAAGCCGGCCTGCGAGCCGGCTCAGTTGTCTTGTTCTTCATCTAATAAAGTATGTGAGAGCTGAAATCACTAGTAAGTCTCAGTACTTTTCACTGGCGACGAAGGTGGGGAAGCTCTCGTTGCTAGCGGCCATGGTGCTCACCCGTGGAGGTCGCGGTTCAGGCGTAGAGTTGGCGGCGTTGAAAGCGAGGCTGCTCTCGGGGTCAGCGGTGCTAGGGAGCGGTGCGGTGCCCAGGAACCGAAGAGGCGGACACGAAGCTCGGCGGCGGCGTTCGGTGCTTTCGGCGTTGGGGCGGTCAGCGGTGCTCGTCTCGTGGTCGTTGTTCATGGAGGGAGTTGAGGTGTAAACTGAAGTTAATAAAATAACAAGCGAATTTGCAAACACGATTCCAGTTGAAGGCACCCAAGCCCTCCTATTCTGCCGATCAGTGTATCGTCGCCCACAGTTGCTACCAAAGCAACAGTGATTTAATTTTGCTAGCAGAATAAAGGGGTGAGGCAGGAGGGGGCAGCCGTGAAGCAGGACTGGAGAAGGAGAGGGAAGACTGGGTAGCTCTAGGAGACCGAGGCAGCTCCATTGCCTGGAGCCCTTCCTGCAAACTGCTTCTGCAATGCTCCCTCTAGGCTGTGGAGTCTTGTGAGCAAAAATTTGTCTTTGTGAGCTACCAGCATTAAAGTTTTGAGCGAGCGATTTGCCTCCTGCATACATTAGTTTGCCCTGGAGCCATCCTTCCTGAACAAAGACAAAAAAGATGTGGGCCAGAGGCTAAAAAACTGTGAGCTGGCTCACACTAACTCAGCTTACGTATTTTTCCAAAGATACTTTTGCAAGTGCTCGAAAACGTCCTCTCTTCCCAGGATGCAAGTCACAATCCGTACAGTGCTGTATAAATGCTTAAATGCTTTAAGTGAATTCCTGCAGCTTTTGTGCTAGCTGTGTAGGAGATAGGGTTGCCAGCTCCAGGTTGGGAAACTCCTGGAGGTTTGGGAGTGTACAGCCTGGGGAGGACAGGGACCTCAGTGGGGTACAACGCCAGAGAGTCCTCCCCTGAAATCATCCCATGTTCTCCAGCGGAACTGATCTCTGTAGGCTGGTGTAAAGTACTGAATACGGACGTGTATAATGTGAAATCAGCTCATGGTTTATTTCAGGGTGGAAACTCAAGACAGGAAAGCAGGACCCAAGGGTCCACTTAAATGCCGGTACATGCCTGGCCCACATATACACCCACATACACACCCACACTTGTAATTGGTTTATTTACAGTGCACCCATAACCATTAGTCCATACGAAGGTCCGGACAGACCGATTGGCCCATACTAGGATCCACTTAGTCTGTCGTTTCAGGTCACAAAGCTTTGCTTGTTCGCTTGACCATGTGTTAGCCTGGCCGTGTGTGTGGTCCTAGTTAGTACACAATACCTAGAGAAGAGCTTTCCCCACGTATTCCCCAGAGAGCACTGTGCTCGGGGTCCCAGAACCAATTGGCCCTCCCGAGCCTTAAAGAAGCAAGGCTGTCAACAACCAGGTTCCAGGGCCTTCCCGGTAGTGGCTCCGGCCTGGCGGAATGAGCTCCCAGAAGAGATCGGGGCCCTGTGGAACCTCTTACAGTTCCGCAGGGCCTGCAAGATGGAGCTCTTCCGCCAGGCTTTTGGAGCTGCCACCACCATTCAACTTCATTAACCACTAGTTGTTGAAGGAGAGAAAGCCCCGGAATCAGTACTAACTCGATACCTTATAGCCTGGCAAGAATTCAGACTGGGCTGGTAGATCTGACTATCTAGACACTGAGACAAGGCCGCCACCATTTATTGGTATTATGTTTACTAGCACTTGTTTGCACATGGTTTGGTTTTAACTTGATTACTGTTTTAATGTTTCTCGATGTTTTAATATATTTATATTTACATATATTTTGTAAGCTGCCCTGAGCCTGCCTGGCAGGGAGGGCGGGAATATAAATCAAATAAATAAATAAAGGCGGCTCAGGACCAGGCACACACATGGTGGCAGCGGAAGCGTGGTGGCAGCCGATGTGCAAGAATCCAATATGAAGCCGCTGCCGGTCTGCCACCAAGCAAGAGTAGACCAGCCCTGCCCAGCAGGCAGCGCTTCCTCTTCTCATGCTTTTTCTCTCAAAGCAGCTCGGGAGAGTCGGCTGAAGTGGATGAAAACTGAATCCAGAGATGGCCAAGGGGCCCCCAGTTCTCTTAATGTATCAACAATGATGGGAAGGTTGCGGCGGAGCAACGAGACCTCGTCCACAAAAAAGCTCACGTAAGCCTCACAGCTGGTGGTCGAATTACTTCCATTTTGGCCTCTCCCATTAAGGGAGGATAAATATCTAATTATTCCAAAGAATTGTGCCGCACGAGAGCCAGCAGGCGCGATGGAGGCCGTGAAGAAAGGTAGTGTCTCTATCTACGAGGCCTTTATCGGTGGCGCTATTTTCAGTTGTCTGTTGTTTGTGCTGTAAGCTGTCTTGGGGGGTCGGGGGGGGGCAATGGGCATAACCAGGCAGGAAACGAAGGCACAAGTAGACCAGACCAAGGGTGTGAGGACATCCTGTCTAGTGTTAGTTAAGCCATCTGGCTGGCTCATGAATATAGGTCACTGGACCACTCTACCGTTAAGGCTTTTAGTGGAATTGCCGAACAGTGGAACTGATCTCTGTGGTGTGGAGAGCCAGGTGTCATCCTGGAAGACCTCCAGCCTCTACCTGGCGGTTGGCATTGGCGACTCTAGTGAGAATGCTGAGAGCAACATAAATAGTTCTCATAATGCATGGCATGGAAGCAAACGGTTGAGTACTTTTAAAAAATCCTTAAAATGCTTGTTTTTATTTGTGTTTCAGGAAGAGACTGAAAGGAAACATTCCCGTGGAGGCACGAGGCCTCGAACGGCCCTTCGAAAGGCAAACAAAGTCATTAAACAGGAACTGCAGGGCATAAGCACCCCAAAACCACCCGAAAGAAAGCAAGTCGTAAAGCTCCCCAAAACTGAACTACCACAGTCAGAACTTACACTGCCTGTAAGAAGGGATGTCCCAAACCTCCCTGGGAACTCCCGGGTCAAAGTCCCCATGCCACCACTGCCAAAGCACCAGATTCCAGCCCAGGGTCCCAACTTAGCAAGGTGGAGAAGAGAGAGGATGACAGTGACCCAGAGCCGGCCCAAAGGGGCCCACGAAGCCACAGAGCAGAGAACCGGAAGGGTGGAGGCGAGAGGCCTGGCTGACACAGAGCGGGGGGGGGAGGCAACAGGAGCCACCTGGGCATCCGCAGGTTTAACAGGAGGCGGGGTCGAGGGCAGGGGGAGGACTGGGGATGAGAGGCGAATAAAAAGGCAAGCGGGAAGAAGGCCTGGGAGCTGCAACAGGACACTCCAGGACTCCAGTGGCCGGTCCCATGGACTGCCAAAGGTTCAGCAGTGGTTCGTTGGGTCTCTGGGAGGGGTCCATGCCGTGAGGCGAGGAAGCTCAGGAGGCCTTCTGGGCCGACTTCTGCATCGTGCCGCCACAGCAAAGTGGCAGGAGGGAGCTCAGGAGCCAGGGAAATGCCGAGTCGATGGCTCTTCTCCTCCTTTCTCACCCCAATGTCAGGGACAAAATAAGACCCCTAATAATATAGATAAATCAGGCGGGGAGTGGAGGTTTCAAACTTTACTGCAGATAAAGGGAATCTTTCAAACGAGAGATTCCCTGAAGCATTGCTTTCATGGCTTTATAAGGACAATCATTTAATCATATGCAAAAACATCACCCTAATCCCGCCGCTCTGTGGTTTTGCTCTGCTGTCCATAGGCTGAGACAGCCAGAGTTACAGACTTCACGACCACGCCGGCTGATAACGCCCCTTCCTTGTTGTGGTTTGGTATCTCCTGCACTCTGTTAGCAAGAGTCTAGAAGCAGGTCCCGAGCATCAAAAAACAAAATACAAGTTTGCTAACACAGCCACACACCTTTCGCAGAAATTGGCCACGGCTGGCTACATCAATTCCTGCCTTCGTTGGAACAGGTCTGGCCTACCTTTGCGGTTTTGGCTAGAAGCAAAACTCATCCTCTGGCAGGCTTTATAAAATAAAACAAATAGACACACAGGATTTCTGATGCTGAGACCCATCAGAATATTCTGATAGGTTTTCCTATAGTGAGTTTACCATGATGAGTTTCTCCCCAAAAATTCCTTTTTCTCCCCCACACCGAGAGTCACGCCACCACAGAGGGGCGACTCGGGGAAGGAAGGGGAGGGAGGGGGAGGCATTTAAATCCCTTCCCTTTCCCCCTTGAGTCGCACCGTTATGGATGTGTGGCACAGGGAGGGGAGGTATTTAAAGCCCTTCCCTCCCCAAGTCACGCTGCCGTGGGGCAGGGGGGTGATTCGGGGAGAGGAGGGAAGGGAGAGGAGGCTTATAAATAATAAGAATAATTATACCCTTGACCGAAGAACGGTGCACTCCATTTATCTGGGATGGTTGTCTGCTTCGTCTCTTAAAGTCCAGAATCTATTGTCATTTAAGTTTTTTATCAAGTATACCTGTCAGTCCACAAACACCCATTCATTATCCATCTTACTGATATAGTCATTTTCCATTTTTAACAATCATAATATCCAAACAAAATAAGAAAAATTCACCTGAAGTTACGATTCCAGCAACCTAAAAATTTGACTCTCATTTAATCCCTCTTCTTTTCATATGCCCCTATCTTACAGGTTTATATTTCCCGTCCAGCTTCCCCATATCTTATAATTAATCATAATATACCTCTATGGTTCATTTCTACTTCATGTACCACTATTTTTCTTTCTCCATCTTCTTCTGTACCTGGAAAGAAAAGTTGAAAGGGTTGCCTCCAATTATGGGTGCTATAGAGAACAACTCTACAGCGAGAGGTAAACTTCCTCACTCCCTGTATTCAGAGGTCTTCGGGGGGCACGCTCTTTTTTTTTTGGCCCCCCAAAGGGGAATTTTTTAATTTGCATTTCTAAAAACTACAACAAAAGAGGGGAGGGGGAACTACAAACTGTGGGAGAAAGAAAAAGAAGGCCACTAAAAGCCCAAGTGTTGAAGGCTACAAACTGCTTATAAAAATTTGTTACTCTTGACCATTACTTTCAAACATGAAGAGTGTTCATCAGTCATCGCTTCCGTTGTCAAACCCAGATTGTCTAACTAGGCAAAGAATAATTCCATAGCTAATCAACAAAAACATAGCCTTTAAAGGACATTGGCAGCTCCCTATACGCTTCCCCCCCCCCGAGACAAAATACTATGGAGCCAAGATTCCTTCGGTCCAAACAATCATGCATTGTCTTCCTTCTCTGTTGTAGCTTCTTTTCCTATTCGCTTCGGTATAACAGGCTCTGTTCATTTATTACATAAACCGCATTCCTTTTTCCAGGGCTTCCCATCGCATCGAGTCCTTCCTTTTGTTGCTTCAGACGCCCGCAGATTGGAGAATCCGACTGCTCTCTTTACAGGCAGGTTTTGTGCAGTGAGGGTGGCCAAGGCTGACCCTTTGCTCCAAAATCGCTTTTTAATCTGCTTGCAAATCCATCTCATATAAACTGAACATTCGAGTCTCCATACAGTCTCAATTTCCTCTATGATTGTAGGTTCGCTGCTTCTTGATACAAACACTTTCCTTTTAAAAGTGCAGCTATGTTAAGAGCCGTTCTCGTCCAATACATCACTTTAACCAGAAGGGGCAAACAATTTTCAGTTGCAGGAAGAGTCTATGGTTAGGTCACACGACCTAGCCCTCCGTTCTCCTTCTTCCCAAGGAAAGCTTGGGTCCCGCCTCCCTCAATGCCTCCGATCGCCATCTTGAGGGTTGTTTACATTTACCGAACAAAGTTGCCAAAGTCTCAATAGTCTGTAAGTGCTTATTTTTTGGAAAAATTCTTTGCTCTAGTCCCTTGCCACTATAAGCTCCGTCCCCCCCAGACACACTCCCGCTTCATTCATGTTTAGGGGGGGCGTCCCCCTCCTCCACGCTGTGTTGGGGAGACTTCGCATCAGGGCATCAATGTTCCGTTTTAACTTTCAACTCATTCATCCATCCACAGTAGCAATCCAACAGGTCTCACCAAAGTCCCTGGGATCCCGCTAGGCAGAGTAGAAATGCTGAACCTTCAAGCGCTTGTCTCGGTGTGTGTTGCTTAGTCCCATTCGGGAACACAGCGCAGAGATCTTCGAGGCATAGAGATGCCCCCATCTGCCAGTGGTGACCTAACAGGGCGGCGACCTGCATAGCCCCATGGCTAGGGATCCTTTACCAGCGTCCTGGGGGGATGTGGACAATCACACCCCCTCTCATATGCTGGTCCACGGATTGCGTCCCCAGGAGTGTCCTGGGGAAACGGCCGCCATCAGCACGCCAAAAACTGGAAGTCCTGGGTGGGGGCATGGTCTTCACCTCCTTGCTACACCCTATTATAACACTAAGGACTCTACCCCTCTAATCAAACAGTTCACACCGATAACAATTCTTTCTTAAATATATTTAGAGTTCCAGTCGACTCTTGTACCAATAAATCTTACTTTCAATTGTTTTCCCATAGCCTAACTAGGCCAAACCAGCCAACTGTGATCTAATAGATTTAATGGCCAAACCCTTACCTGCCAACATACACAGTATTGCAGCAGATGGTCCGCCAGTATCGGCCAGACATCCTGAAGCCCTACCTGCCCCTGAAAGCTGTCAACTGGTGAGTTGCATGGCCATAAGCTTCTGGCATGCTTGGCACAAGTGCCAAGTCAATTACCCCCTGCTAGCTTCAACCGGCCAAGCTGCCACAGTTCTAGGGGCATCCTCGTTGGGTGCAACTCGGCCTCCGGGGCCACGTGACGAAACCTCTCCATCTGTTTGTGAGACAGAGTGTCCGCCACCCCGTTATTCGTCCCAGGGACATGCTTGGCGAGGAAAAGAACATTCAACTGCAAACATGGAAGTGTAAAGGAACAGGGAAGGCTCATAACCCCAGGGAGACTGAGAGGTCAAAGACTTGATGACTTGAACCACCGCCAAATTTTCATGCCAGAAATGTACTGTACTGTTGGACAGCTGCTCCCCCCAAACCCAAAGGGCAACCAGTATAGGGAAGGATGCAAGGAAGGATGCAAGGAAGGATGCAAGGAAGGATGCAAGGAAGGATGCAAGGAAGGATGCAAGGAAGGATGCAAGGAAGGATGCAAGGATATCTCTTTCCCTCCTTCTTTTCTTCTCCCTTTCTTTCCCACTTTCCCTCCTTCTTCCTTCCTTCTTCCCTTCCTTCTTCCCTTCCTTCTTCCCTTCTTTCTTCCTTCCTTTCTTTCTTTCTTTCTTTCTTTCTTTCTTTCTTTCTTTCTTTCTTTCTTTCTTTCTTTCTTTCTTTCTTTCTTTCTTTCTTTCTTTCTTTCTTTCTTTCTTTCTTTCTTTCTCCCTTTCCATTTCTTTCCCTCCTTCTTCCCTTCTCTCCTTTTCCTTTCCCTCTTTCCCTCCCTCCTTTTTTTCTTTCCTTCTCCCCTCCTTTCCTCCTCTCTCTCTCTTTCCCTCCTTTCCTTTTCCCTTCTCTTTCTTTCCCTCTTCCTTTCCTTCTCTTTACATTCCTTTACAATGCCCAGCTGTGGGATGAAAAACCCAAACCCACCCCTCATAGCATTCCCCAATTCATGTTTTGCCTTCATCCATGCTCGCTCAATGGTGTGTGGATCACAAGCCCTCTTCCACACCCACCAAGGCAAAATGGCTGACCACACCAGCCTGACATTGGGCCAACGTGCCATAATGTCCCACATGCCATATCAGAGCCTTTCCCTTCATCATGCAGAGCCACCCAGATCATTGACACCCAAGTGGATTCCAGATATCTCCACCTGATGGGTCACCCAAAAAACCATACTGTGGCCAGCAATCAGAATCTGGGGCCTCCACACAGAAGCCACTGCACCTAAAACAAAACAACAACAGGAAACATAAGAAAGAACAAAAACTTACAGTGACATCAAAGACCAAATATAGGTCTTGTGGGTCACTGAATGCCACTGCCCCCCTTTCTGTGTGGCTGTGCCAGAATAGCCCATGGCTACAGCTGTGGACATAGCCCCAGTTCAGAATGAATGTGTGCCAAATGTGCCAAATAGAGGGCCATTGTCTCAGCCACACTGGCAAACTTACCGGCACAAAGCCCAGACCGGACAGAGGTCCTTGTCGGCATAAGAGAGATATCTCATTCCCTTTTTCCTTTTGGACCTTCCTATGTGGATCACCTCCCTCATGGATCACTGCCTTGTCGTGGCGAGGGGGCTTGCGTGGTTCGATGAGGCTGTGGGCTATGCCGTGGAGGGCCACCCAGGACGGACAGGCCACAGCAGAGAACTCAGACCAAGCGTGATCCCCTGGAGAAGGAAATGGCAACCCACTCCAGTATCTTTGCCAAGAAAACCCCATGGACAGTAACAAAAGGCTAAAAGATATGACGCCGGAAGATGAGCCCCTCAGGTCGGAAGGTGTCCAATATGCTACTGAGGAAGAGCAGAGGGCAAGTACGAGTAACCCCAGAAAGAGTGAAGCGGCTGGGCCAAAGCCGAAAGGACGCTCAGTTGTGGATGTGTCTGACGGTGAAAGGAAAGTTCGATGCTGCAAAGAACAATACTGCATAGGAACCTGGAATGTAAGATCTATGAATCAAGGTAAGCTTGACGTGGTCAAAAATGAGATGGCAAGAATGAACATTGACATCTTGGGAATCAGTGAACTAAAGTGGACAGGAATGGGCGAATTTAACTCAGAAGACCATTATATCTACTACTGTGGCCAGGAATCCCGTAGAAAAAATGGTGTGGCCTTTATAGTCAACAAGAGAGTGAGAAAGGCAG
Organism: Gekko gecko; assembly: GCA_029375565.1. NCBI lineage: Eukaryota > Metazoa > Chordata > Lepidosauria > Squamata > Gekkonidae > Gekko > Gekko gecko. Next base: position 20,742 of record JAPDNY010000186.1, on the reverse strand, counting down.
TACTGGGATACAATCTCAAAAATGACAGAATGATCTCGGTCCGAATCCAAGGCAAACCATTCAATATCACAGTAATCCAAGTCTATGCCCCAACCACTGCTGCAGAAGAGGCTGAAGTGGACCAGTTCTACGAAGACCTACAACAGCTCGTAGAACTAACACCAAAAAATGATGTCCTCATCATCATAGGGGACTGGAATGCTAAAGTAGGAAATCAAAAGGTAACCGGAATAACAGACAAATTTGGCCTTGGAGAACAAAATGAAGCAGGGCAAAGGCTAACAGAGTTTTGTCAAGAGAACACGCTGGTCATAGCAAACACCCTTTTCCAACAACCTAAGAGGCGTCTCTACACATGGACATCACCAGATGGGCAACACCGAAATCAGATTGACTATATAATTTGCAGTCAAAGATGGAGAAGCTCTATCCAGTCAGTAAAAACAAGACCTGGAGCTGACTGTGGCTCAGATCATGAGCTACTCATTGCAAAATTCAGACTTAAATTGAAGAAAGTTGGGAAGACCACAAGGCCATTCAGATTTGACCTAGATCACATCCCCGATGAATATACAGTAGAGGTGAAGAATAGGTTTAAGGGACTAGATTTGATAGACAGAGTGCCTGAAGAACTATGGACAGAGGTCCGTGACATTGTAAAGGAGGCAGCACTCACCGCCATCCCAAAGAAAAATAAATGCAAAAAAGCAAAGTGGCTGTCTGATGAGGCTTTACACATAGCAGAGGAAAGAAGGAAAGCTAAAGGCAATGGGGATAAGGAAAAATTTGCCCAATTTAATGCAGATTTCCAGAGAACAGCAAGGAGAGATAAGGAGGCTTTCCTGAATGAACAATGCAGAGTAATAGAGGAAAACAATAGATTGGGAAGGACTAGAGATCTCTTCAAGAAAATTGGAGAAATCAAGGGAACGTTCCATGCAAAGCTGGCCATGATAAAGGACAAAAACGGTAGGGACCTAACAGAAGCAGAAGAGATTAGGAAAAGATGGCAAGAATACACAGAAGAACTATACAAGAAGGACCTCGATGTCCTTGACAACCACGATGGTATAATCACTGACCTCGAGCCAGACATCCTGGAAAGCGAAGTTAAATGGGCCTTAGAAAGCATTACTAACAACAAAGCTAGTGGAGGTGATGGTATCCCAGCTGAGTTATTCAAAGTCTTAAAAGAAGATGCTGTTAAAGTGCTGCATTCAATTTGCCAACAAATTTGGAAAACACAACAGTGGCCACAGGATTGGAAAAGGTCAGTTTACATTCCAATCCCAAAGAAGGGCAATGTCAAAGAATGTTCAAACTATCGCACAATTGCACTCATTTCACACGCTAGCAAGGTCATGCTCAAAATCCTACAAGCTAGGCTCCAACAGTACGTGGATAGAGAACTGCCAGAAGTACAAGCTGGGTTTCGAAGAGGTAGAGGAACTAGAGATCAAATTGCCAACATTCGCTGGATTATGGAGAAAGCAAGAGAGTACCAGAAAAACATCTACTTCTGCTTCATTGACTATGCTAAAGCCTTTGATTGTGTGGATCACAATAAATTATGGCAGGTTCTTAAAGAGATGGGAGTACCAGACCACCTCACCTGTCTCCTGAGAAACCTGTATAAGGGTCAAGAAGCAACAGTTAGAACCGGATATGGAACAACTGATTGGTTTAGCATAGGAAAAGGAGTACGACAAGGATGTATATTGTCACCTTGCTTATTTAATTTATATGCAGAGTACATCATGCGAAATGCTGGCCTGGATGAATCACAAGCTGGAGTTAAGATTGCTGGGGAAAAGATCAATAACCTCAGATATGCAGACGATACCACTCTGATGGCAGAAAGTGAAGAGGACCTAAAGAGCCTCTTGCTCAGGGTGAAAGAGGAGAGTGCAAAAGTGGGCTTGAAGCTCAACATCAAAAAAACTAAGATCATGGCATCTGGCCCCATCACTCCTTGGCAAATAGAAGGGGAAGTCGTAGAAGTAGTGACAGACTTCACGTTCCTAGGATCCCAGATCACTGCAGATGGTGACTGCAGCCATGAAATTAAAAGACGCCTGCTCCTTGGGAGGAAAGCGATGGCAAACCTAAACAGCATGATAAAAAGCAGAGACATCACCTTGCCAACAAAAGTCCGCATGGTCAAAGCAATGGTATTCCCCGTAGTAATGTATGGCTGCGAGAGTTGGACTATAAGGAAGGCTGAGCGCCGAAGAATAGATTCTTTTGAACTATGGTGCTGGAGAAGACTCTTGAGAGTCCCTTGGACTGCAAGGAGATCAAATCAGTCAATCCTAAAAGAAATCAACCCTGACTGTTCCCTTGAAGGCCAGATCCTGAAGCTGAAGCTCAAATACTTTGGCCACCAAATGAGAAGGGAGCATTCACTGGAGAAGACCCTGATGCTGGGAAAGATTGAAGGTCAAAGAAGAAGGGGACGGCAAAGGATGAGATGGTTAGACAGTGTCATCGATGCAACGAACATGAAATTGAGCAGACTTCAGCGGACAGCGGAAGACAGGAGGGCCTGGCGTAATCTGGTCCATGGGGTCGCGAAGAGTCGGACTCGACTGTGCGACTGAACAACAACAACAAATGTGGATCACAAATATCATTTACCTTCAGAGCCCTCATCATAGGGTCCAACCGAGATGGCTGTGCCAACTCACTGACCCGTAAAGCGCCAAAGAACGCGATCAGCGAAGCAGCATGGAACAGCACAATCTTAAAGCCGGAGCTACAGACCTGTGCACACAAACCAAACAGCCCCTTCAGCACCATAGGGGAAATGGGTTGACGTACAACCCACAGGTTACCGGCCTCCCGTACCTAGCCTTGCAGTGTTTCCTGTAACTTGAAGTCAGCAGTAAACTCAAGAAAACTGTGGGCCTTACTATGGAGGGCTGAACCAGCCAACTGTGTTCTAATACCTTTAATGGCCAAATCCTTAACTGCCAACATACCCATTATTGCGGCAGATGGTCCGCCATTATTTGCAAGACATCCTGATGCCCTGGCTGGCCACCAAAAGCTGTCAACTGATAAGTTGCACGGCCATAAACTTTCGGTATGCTTGGCTCAAGTGCCAAGTCGATTGACCCCGCTAGCCTCGACCAGACGAGATGCCACAGTTCCGGGGGGGCATCCTTGTTGGTACAAGTCAGTGTCTGGGGCCAGGTAATGAAACCTGTCCATCTGTTTGCAAGACAAAGCATCCACCATCCTATTATTCACCCCAGGGACATGCCTGTTGAGGAAAAGAACATTCAACTGCAAACATGGAAGTGTAAAGGGACACGCAAGGCTCATAACCTCGGGGGGAGTTAGAGGTCAAAGAGTTGATGACTTGAACCACCGCCAAATGGTCGCACCAGAAATGTATTGTACTGTTGGACAGCTGCTCCCCCCAAACCCAAAGGGCAACCAGTATAGGGAAGGATGCAAGGAAGGTCAGGTCCCGACAAAGTCCACCCGTAACCCAGACCTCAGGCCATGCCGCAGCACACCCAGTGGCCCCTAAAGTACAACCCAAAGCCCACTGATGCAGAGGCATCAGAGGTCACCGGGAGTCCCTCCTGGAAGCACAAGTCATCCCTCCAAAAAGAAACCCTGTTCAACCTCCGCAAGAATGTATCCCAGACCTGAAGGTCCTCCTTCATTCCCCTATTAATTCTCACCCTGTGAGATGGGTTCCAAAAGCCCAGCCAGAGTGCCACAAAGGCGGTGGAAGGATGCTGTCCCCGGGGGCTATCACCCGGCAAGAGAAATTTAGATGCCCCACCAGTTGCTGAAGCTCCAGGAGAGTAGCCTTCTTTTTAAATAAAAAGGCCTGCAGAGCCCCCCACTTTGATTGGGGGTGTGTGGGTGGGCTATGGGGGCTCTTTCTTTCCTCCTTCTTTCCTTCTCTCTTTCTTTTTTCTTTCTCTCTTTCTCTCTTTCTCTCTTCCCTCTCTCCCCCTTTCTTTCTCTCTCTCTCTCTCTCTCTCTCTCTCTCTTTCTTTCTTTCTTTCTTTCTTTCTTTCTTTCTTTCTTTCTTTCTTTCTTTCTTTCTTTCTTTCTTTCTTTCTTTCTTTCTTTCTTTCTTTCTTTCTTTCTTTCTTTCCCTTTTCCACCACCAAATTGTCACATCAGAAATGTACTGTACTGCTGGACAGTCGCTCCCCCAAACCCAAAGGGCAACCAGTATAGGGAAGGATGGAAGGAAGGTCAGGTCCCGACAAAGTCCACCTGTAACCCAGACCTCAGGCCATGCTGCAGCACACCCAGTGGCCCCTAAAGTACAACCCAAAGCCCACTGATGCAGAGGCATCAGAGGTCACCGGGAGTCCCTCCTGGAAGCACAAGTCATCCCTCCAAAAAGAAACCCTGTTCAACCTCCGCAAGAATGTATCCCAGACCTGAAGGTCCTCCTTCATTCCCCTATTAATTCTCACCCTGTGAGATGGGTTCCAAAAGCCCAGCCAGAGTGCCACAAAGGCGGTGGAAGGATGCTGTCCCCGGGGGCTATCACCCGGCAAGAGAAATTTAGATGCCCCACCAGTTGCTGAAGCTCCAGGAGAGTAGCCTTCTTTTTAAATAAAAAGGCCTGCAGAGCCCCCCCACTTTGATTGGGGGTGTGTGGGTGGGCTATGGGGGCTCTTTCTTTCCTCCTTCTTTCCTTCTCTCTTTCTTTTTTTCTTTCTCTCTTTCTCTCTTTCCCTCTCTCCCCCTTTCTTTCTCTCTCTCTCTCTCTCTCTCTCTTTCTTTCTTTCTTTCTTTCTTTCTTTCTTTCTTTCTTTCTTTCTTTCTTTCTTTCTTTCTTTCTTTCTTTCTTTCTTTCTTTCTTTCTTTCTTTCTTTCTTTCTTTCTTTCTTTCTTTCTTTCCCTTTTCCACCACCAAATTGTCACATCAGAAATGTACTGTACTGCTGGACAGTCGCTCCCCCCAAACCCAAAGGGCAACCAGTATAGGGAAGGATGGAAGGAAGGTCAGGTCCCGACAAAGTCCACCTGTAACCCAGACCTCAGGCCATGCCGCAGCACACCCAGTGGCCCCTAAAGTACAACCCAAAGCCCACTGATGCAGAGGCATCAGAGGTCACCGGGAGTCCCTCCTGGAAGCACAAGTCATCCCTCCAAAAAGAAACCCTGTTCAACCTCCGCAAGAATGTATCCCAGACCTGAAGGTCCTCCTTCATTCCCCTATTAATTCTCACCCTGTGAGATGGGTTCCAAAAGCCCAGCCAGAGTGCCACAAAGGCGGTGGAAGGATGCTGTCCCCGGGGGCTATCACCCGGCAAGAGAAATTTAGATGCCCCACCAGTTGCTGAAGCTCCAGGAGAGTAGCCTTCTTTTTAAATAAAAAGGCCTGCAGAGCCCCCCCACTTTGATTGGGGGTGTGTGGGTGGGCTATGGGGGCTCTTTCTTTCCTCCTTCTTTCCTTCTCTCTTTCTTTTTTTCTTTCTCTCTTTCTCTCTTTCTCTCTTTCCCTCTCTCCCCCTTTCTTTCTCTCTCTCTCTCTCTCTCTCTCTCTTTCTTTCTTTCTTTCTTTCTTTCTTTCTTTCTTTCTTTCTTTCTTTCTTTCTTTCTTTCTTTCTTTCTTTCTTTCTTTCTTTCTTTCTTTCTTTCTTTCCCTTTTCCACCACCAAATTGTCACATCAGAAATGTACTGTACTGCTGGACAGTCGCTCCCCCAAACCCAAAGGGCAACCAGTATAGGGAAGGATGGAAGGAAGGTCAGGTCCCGACAAAGTCCACCTGTAACCCAGACCTCAGGCCATGCTGCAGCACACCAGTGGAACCTAAAGGACACCCAAAAGCCCACTGATCCAGAGGCATCAGAGGTCACTGGGAGTCCCTCCTGCAAACGCAGGTCATCCCTCCAAAAAGAAACCCTGTTCAACCTCCGCAAGAATGTATCCCAGACCTGAAGGTCCTCCTTCATTCTTCTATTAATTCTCACCCTGTGAGATGGGCTCCAAAATCCCAGACAGAGTGCCAAAAAGGCGGTGGAAGGATGCTCTCCCGAGGGCTACCCCCAGCTAAGCGAAATTCAGATGCCCCACCAGTTGCCAAAGCTCCAGGAGGGTAGCCTTCTGTTTAGATAAAAAGAGGGCCACCGGGGACTGTAAGTGAGACAGCTTGCAGTAACTGCGAAGTCTGATTAATGCTGTCCAACTATATCCCAAAGAAAGTCAAAGTGGATAAAAGCCCCTCAGTTTTCTCATGGGCTGGGGGAACCCCCAGCTTGCCGGCCAACTCAGTGAAAGACTGGAGTGGATGTTGGCACCATCCAGACCCAGCCTGTCCCACAAAGAGAAACTCATCCAAATAGTGAACGGTATCCTTCATCCCTGCCTTCGTTCTTAGCGCCCACTCTAAAAAGGAACTAAAACACGCAAAGGCAGAGTGAGAAATAGAACATCCCATGGGAGAGGGCCCTGTCCATGTAATACTGGCCCTCCAAGCCAAATCCCAATAGTTGGTGCACCAGCAACAAGCGAAAAGCTGTCACACTTCACGATAGGAACATACAGAAGCCAAAAATTAATATACAAGATAAATATCCAAAAAGTCCAACCCTTTTCCTAGGTAATTCTTCCAAGTGTTTCAGACCTCTGGTCCTTCCTCAGGAACAAAGGATGGTAAAAGTACAAAGTGCAGTCACGCTTTCTAAACAAATAGTTCAAAAAGATTAATCCTGCTATTCCAAAAGAGCCCTTTGACATTAATAACAGAATTATGCTGTTTGTCACTGTTGCACAGAGTCTCAGAACTAGAGTCACCTTGAATCGTAGCATCTCCTTTTAAGATAATGCTTTTCCATTACTCTGTAAAAGAGAATTCCTCCTTAGAAAGTTACCTAAAAATTTAGAAACAGCACAACGTATGGACCACAAAATTAATAAAACATATGCACGCTCAACCTTGGGCAAGAACTCCTTAGCTCTAATCAGCACCCCTAAAGGCTCCTCCAGTGGATCAGGACCAAAACATGCCTCAGAGTATCCAGCCTACTGAGTCCATTTTATGGATCTAAATTGAATACAGCTGGTTGTTCCCTGCTGGCATTTAGAGCTGTAGAAGCCCTTGCTGCATTTGAAACAACTCCAGGTAAAAAATTCCCGGAGGTGCCATACCTAATGAGTATATTATATGCATCTAAATCAGGTGCCGCTAAACCAACAACTAAGTTGCCGTAGTACTGATCATTGCCAACTCCTGGATACAGAATTCCTGGAGATTTGAAAAACTGAATATATAATAAATGGAATAGCCTACTGGGTCTATTGCATAGGTCTAAGTTGGCCACAGCTACACATCCCTTCCAAGCAACTACGAGCCTATTCCATGGAAAGTTGCCAACTCTTGGTTACAATATTTCTGAAGATTTGAAAACTAGGTAAAGGTAAAGGTTCCCTTGCTCGAAAGCCAATCGAATCTGATTATAGGGTTGCGGTGCTCATCTCCGTTTCAAAGCCAAAGAGCCAGCGCTGTCCAAAGATATTTCCATGGTCATGTGGCCGGCATGACTAAACACCAACGCGCATGGAATGCTGTTACCTTCCCACCAAAGTGGTAACTATTTATCTACTTGCAATTTCTTGCCTTCAAACTGATAGGTTGGCAGGAGCTGGAACTAGAGATGGGAGCTCACTCCGTCATGCGGCACTCTCGGGTCTCGAACTGCTGAACTACTGACCTTCCACAGCCTGCAGTTCAGTGTCTTAACTACTTATAAATGGATTAGTTAAACTAGTCTAAAAATTTTGGACCACAAAACACATAAGTCCAATTCAGAGTTTAATCCTTTTGATTGAAGAGACCCAATGGAATATATGTCATCTGCCTCCCATCGTAAAAGTGCTTTCTGGATATCCTTTCTGCCAGTCCCCTCTATAGTTTCCAGTACTGTATATTTGAAATCATAATGTTTGTGATTCCCCCCTCCCCCGAACTCTAGTCGTAGTTGCAATAACTTTCTGCATGTGTGTCATAGGATGTTCAGGGAAAGGTACATAGAAAGGGTCCTCCGGTAACTGTTTCTCTATTTCATTTTTATAGTCTTGGGTGTCCATAAGAACTATCGCACCCCCTTTATCCGCTTCTTTTATTACAATTCTATTGTCACTACCCAGTTGTTTTTTTTAATAATATCCAATTCTTTAATTGAAAGGTTGTACTGAGTTCTAGAAGGTGTACTTTCCATTTTTCCCAATGTCTTTTCTTACCAGATCCTCAAAAACCATAAATAGCTGGGTCTGAGATGTTTGGAACAAAAGTAGATTTATTTTTAAAAGGCATAATTATGGTAGAAGAATTACCAAACATTTTTTTCAGCTTAATTGATCTAGGCCGATTTCTCACACGGCACTTACCACTGGTTTTCCTTGGAGTTTTCTGCCCCAGATCGTTTTTGTCAATTTCACACTGTAGCCGTCTGCCCCGGATCCGCTCTGGGGGTTTCATTTTCCCATTACAGCCTTGGCGTGGCTTCCTGCAACATTCCTATGCTTCTGTTGTGTGGTTTGCTTTGCATTTGAGTACAGTGATTTAAAGGGCAAAAGTACACAGTTCGCCTTCAGGCTCCTTCAAGTAAATGTACAGCTCCCAACTGCAGCTTAGCAGAACAAGGTGAATTGTTTGTGAAGATACATCTGAAATAAATTTCTTGTATTTGTGAAACTGTTGTCTTCCTCATTCAATGGTGCAGGAGAAAATAAACCGGAACAGGGACCACAGAAAAGTAACTGGGGGTGGGTTTGAATTGTTGCACATGTTTCTGCAGGTTGGGTTGGGAAAGGGTTAAGGAACCTGGGTGGAGATCAAGAAATCCTGCAGTTAACATAGAGGGGGGAAGGTGGGCGGGTTTGATTTGATGCGGGGCAACAGGAAACTCCTGGGAATCAAGGATCACGCTGATCTGGAGTAAATGGGGGGAAGCTCCAGACCAAAAGCCAGCCCCGGGACAAATGGTGTGAAATTGACAAAATGCAACGGATGAAACAGAGGATTGACCCCGGCACAAGACTTTGTGTGAAATCGCCCCTAGTCAATTTGTATGCATCTATTAGGGTGCAAAGGCTGTTGTACTTCAGGGTGGACACAGAACTCAGTCCCAAGTTAAAAAGTCTTTCTCCTTCTTTAGTTAGACTTTTTGATGATAAATTCACTGTAAGGCTTTTTTTCTGTTTCCGATCCTCAGTTTGCCTCTCTGGTTTAAAGAGCCAGTGTACTGTATGTGTTTAGACCTGTCCCTGAAAAGACATGCCGATGAAGAACCTTCATTGCCAGAAGTCATATATTCATCCTCAGTGGTTTCAAAGGCTGAATTATCAGCCCATGTTACTCTTTCATTTTTCCTAATATCCTCCTGATCTAACCATTTGTACACACTGCTGTTAGCATAATCCTTTCTATCCCTCTCAGATTCTTTAATTTTAGTTTCCTTAGCATGTCTTTCAAGTGCTTTAATTCCTCTTCCATTTGTTTGAGCTTGGTCTCCAAACTCGATGGTGTCTCCGTTCCTTTAAATTTTAATTCCAGATCTTGAATGTCCATATTAAGCATATTAATTTCTCCATTAGCCCGACCAATGATAAGCGTCAGGTTGAAAGAACCCTTGATCGATACTGCCGTCCACTTCTGTTTTACATTTGTCATTCTCATTGAAAAGAACCGGACCCTTCTGGATTCTCAGTCCCCTCGGTATTCTGTCTTTGTAACAATATTGTGAAAGGGAAGCCACATGAAGCAGGAGCATTATTAGTCTTCATTTCTGTAATCTCAGTCATTGGCTCCCGTCATGTCCATCACTGGGCATGTGGTCCTCTAAGACAGTGTTTTTCAACCACTGTGACGTGGCACACTAGTGTGCCGTGAGATATTGTCTGGTGTGCCGTGGGAAAAATTCCAATTTCATCCATAACATATGAACAATTATAAAATAAAGTATTATTATTTCATAATAAAGTAATTATAAAATAATTTCTTTGTGTTTATTTGATTCCTATTCAAGAGAATTACTTTATATATAGTCAATATAGGCACAGAGTTAAATTTTTTTAACATTTTCTAATGGTGGTGTGCCTCGTGATTTTTTTCATGAAAAAAGTGTGCCTTTGCACAAAAAGGTTGAAAAACACTGCTCTAAGAGTCTAGGACCCTTGGCTAATATTCTATCTCTATCTGACTCCGAAAAAGTAAAACGGCCTGTGTAGCGGGCCATTAGAACATTCAACAACAACAGTACAGCACACAGTGACAGGTGATGTATCAAACGATTTGTTGTTGTTCAGTCGCACAGTCGAGTCCGACTCTTCGCGACCCCATGGACCAGATTACGCCAGGCCCTCCTGTCTTCCGCTGTCCGCTGAAGTCTGCTCAATTTCATGTTCGTTGCATCGATGACACTGTCTAACCATCTCATCCTTTGCCGTCCCCTTCTTCTTTGACCTTCAATCTTTCCCAGCATCAGGGTCTTCTCCAGTGAATGCTCCCTTCTCATTTGGTGGCCAAAGTATTTGAGCTTCAGCTTCAGGATCTGGCCTTCCAGGGAACAGTCAGGGTTGATTTCTTTTAGGATTGACTGATTTGATCTCCTTGCAGTCCAAGGGACTCTCAAGAGTCTTCTCCAGCACCATAGTTCAAAAGAATCTATTCTTCGGCGCTCAGCCTTCCTTATAGTCCAACTCTCGCAGCCATACATTACTACGGGGAATACCATTGCTTTGACCATGCGAACTTTTGTTGGCAGGGTGATGTCTCTGCTTTTTATCGTGCTGTTTAGGTTTGCCATCGCTTTCCTCCCAAGGAGCAGACGTCTTTTAATTTCATGGCTGCAGTCACCATCTGCAGTGATCTGGGAACCTAGGAACGTGAAGTCTGTCACTACTTCTACGACTTCCCCTTCTATTTGCCAAGGAGTGATGGGGCCAGATGCCATGATCTTAGTTTTTTTGATGTTGAGCTTCAAGCCCACTTTTGCGCTCTCCTCTTTCACCCTGAGCAAGAGGCTCTTTAGGTCCTCTTCACTTTCTGCCATCAGAGTGGTATCGTCTGCATATCTGAGGTTATTGATCTTTTCCCCAGCAATCTTAATTCCAGCTTGTGATTCATCCAGGCCAGCATTTCGCATGATGTACTCTGCATATAAATTAAATAAGCAAGGTGACAATATACATCCTTGTCGTACTCCTTTTCCTATGCTAAACCAATCAGTTGTTCCATATCCGGTTCTAACTGTTGCTTCTTGACCCTTATACAGGTTTCTCAGGAGACAGGTGAGGTGGTCTGGTACTCCCATCTCTTTAAGAACCTGCCATAATTTATTGTGATCCACACAATCAAAGGCTTTAGCATAGTCAATGAAGCAGAAGTAGATGTTTTTCTGGTACTCTCTTGCTTTCTCCATAATCCAGCGAATGTTGGCAATTTGATCTCTAGTTCCTCTACCTCTTCGAAACCCAGCTTGTACTTCTGGCAGTTCTCTATCCACGTACTGTTGGAGCCTAGCTTGTAGGATTTTGAGCATGACCTTGCTAGCGTGTGAAATGAGTGCAATTGTGCGATAGTTTGAACATTCTTTGACGTTGCCCTTCTTTGGGATTGGAATGTAAACTGACCTTTTCCAATCCTGTGGCCACTGTTGTGTTTTCCAAATTTGTTGGCAAATTGAGTGCAGCACTTTAACAGCATCTTCTTTTAAGACTTTGAATAACTCAGCTGGGATACCATCACCTCCACTAGCTTTGTTGTTAGTAATGCTTTCTAAGGCCCATTTAACTTCGCTTTCCAGGATGTCTGGCTCGAGGTCAGTGATTATACCATCGTGGTTGTCAAGGACATCGAGGTCCTTCTTGTATAGTTCTTCTGTGTATTCTTGCCATCTTTTCCTAATCTCTTCTGCTTCTGTTAGGTCCCTACCGTTTTTGTCCTTTATCATGGCCAGCTTTGCATGGAACGTTCCCTTGATTTCTCCAATTTTCTTGAAGAGATCTCTAGTCCTTCCCAATCTATTGTTTTCCTCTATTACTCTGCATTGTTCATTCAGGAAAGCCTCCTTATCTCTCCTTGCTGTTCTCTGGAAATCTGCATTAAATTGGGCAAATTTTTCCTTATCCCCATTGCCTTTAGCTTTCCTTCTTTCCTCTGCTATGTGTAAAGCCTCATCAGACAGCCACTTTGCTTTTTTGCATTTCTTTTTCTTTGGGATAGCGGTGAGTGCTGCCTCCTTTACAATGTCACGGACCTCTGTCCATAGTTCTTCAGGCACTCTGTCTATCAAATCTAGTCCCTTAAACCTATTCTTCACCTCTACTGTATATTCATCGGGGATGTGATCTAGGTCAAATCTGAATGGCCTTGTGGTCTTCCCAACTTTCTTCAATTTAAGTCTGAATTTTGCAATGAGTAGCTCATGATCTGAGCCACAGTCAGCTCCAGGTCTTGTTTTTACTGACTGGATAGAGCTTCTCCATCTTTGACTGCAAATTATATAGTCAATCTGATTTCGGTGTTGCCCATCTGGTGATGTCCATGTGTAGAGACGCCTCTTAGGTTGTTGGAAAAGGGTGTTTGCTATGACCAGCGTGTTCTCTTGACAAAACTCTGTTAGCCTTTGCCCTGCTTCATTTTGTTCTCCAAGGCCAAATTTGTCTGTTATTCCGGTTACCTTTTGATTTCCTACTTTAGCATTCCAGTCCCCTATGATGATGAGGACATCATTTTTTGGTGTTAGTTCTACGAGCTGTTGTAGGTCTTCGTAGAACTGGTCCACTTCAGCCTCTTCTGCAGCAGTGGTTGGGGCATAGACTTGGATTACTGTGATATTGAATGGTTTGCCTTGGATTCGGACCGAGATCATTCTGTCATTTTTGAGATTGTATCCCAATACTGCCTTTCTCACTCTCTTGTTGACTATAAAGGCCACACCATTTTTTCTACGGGATTCCTGGCCACAGTAGTAGATATAATGGTCTTCTGAGTTAAATTCGCCCATTCCTGTCCACTTTAGTTCACTGATTCCCAAGATGTCAATGTTCATTCTTGCCATCTCATTTTTGACCACGTCAAGCTTACCTTGATTCATAGATCTTACATTCCAGGTTCCTATGCAGTATTGTTCTTTGCAGCATCGAACTTTCCTTTCACCGTCAGACACATCCACAACTGAGCGTCCTTTCGGCTTTGGCCCAGCCGCTTCACTCTTTCTGGGGTTACTCGTACTTGCCCTCTGCTCTTCCTCAGTAGCATATTGGACACCTTCCGACCTGAGGGGCTCATCTTCCGGCGTCATATCTTTTAGCCTTTTGTTACTGTCCATGGGGTTTTCTTGGCAAAAATACTGGAGTGGGTTGCCATTTCCTTCTCCAGGGGATCACGCTTGGTCTGAGTTCTCTGCTGTGGCCTGTCTGTCCTGGGTGGCCCTCCACGGCATAGCCCACAGCCTCATCGAACTACGCAAGCCCCCTCGCCACGACAAGGCAGTGATCCATGAGGGATCAAACGATACCCACACTCAACTTTCTTGGGAACCACCCCCAGGGGAGAGACCCTCTCGTAGGAACTGGGGGAGACAAAAAGGGACCCAAAACTCTGCCCTCCCCTCATTCCTTGGCTATCTTTCCCTAATGACATACTCCAGTCCCAGAACCGACTTCAGGTTCCTTGACGTGAAGGCCTCTCTAGATCTGTCTAAGGAATCCTGAAACCATTACTAAAAGCATCTAACAAATACAAACTATCTACAGTATTAGGATAGAAAGCCAGCTATTTTTTTAGCTGAGTCCGGCTGATAGGGCTGGGGCCCTTTCCCAACACCTTGAGGGGTGATACTGCTACCTCCCAGTCACTTGCCGATACCCTTCCGTTTTGCTCAGGAGCAAGATGTAAAGGTGTGTGACGGCCTCCTGCATGAGGGGCACTCGTGCCTGAACTCACAGGGTCTGTGTGAGCAAACTCCTTGTGAGGCGAACTCCCAGCAAAGCAACCTCGGTTGAACACCCTGACCCCCCCCAAGAGGCGAGATGTGGTCACACCAGCAGCCTTTTGCATAATGTGACCGCTGTCGGAGGGGTCTCCCAGAGAAGGCTTGGCAGGGGCCATCGGTTGGAGCCAGAGGTGTTGATGCACCTGGTCCCATGGCAGAGCAGCGTCACCAAAAATTCTTTGTCGTACTGTAACCACACCCCTCCTAAAAATTCCGTATAAGCCCAATAAATGATGTCTATATACTGGAAATAGGGTGAGTCCTAGCCACTACACCCGCACAGATCAAAAAAGCCATGCAACCAATTCGCAGCAGGGGCCCAGCACTGTTGCCGCCGCCACCTGTGACACATGCCACCAGGGATGAGTGACTCGGGAGTGGAGGAAAGGGAGGGGGAGGTATTTATCTGTCCTTAAGTCACACTGCTATGGCAGCACGATGCAGAACTCCTCTCAGAAGGCATTTAAATGCCTCTTCAACTTCCTCGCACTGGGCACAGACCTCTCCCACAGATGCAACAAACCACTGCAAAACCAATCGCGGTCCACGGGTAAGATGGTGGAACACGACAGACGCACAAAGACAACACAGCCATAACACACCAGGAATTCTTTGATACCATCTCCTCCCTGGAAGAAAACATCAGGAAGAAACCTCTAACCTCTCTTGCACCTCTCTCAGAACAGCGGGGGCTTCTGGGTGGCGCAAAACAACATGGCCACCTAATCCCACTGCTCTGACCATCCCTCCCGCTCCCTTACTGATCTCTGCGATCGAAACGACAGATCTGTCTCTAAACTTGTGGAGAAAGGCGAGAAAATGCAAGAGCTCCCCACCAAACATAAAAACAAGAAGATACAGACAACACTTACTTCAAAAAACTCGATGACGATATCGGGGCCTCAGCTGGCTCTTACAGCAAAAATGGTGTCCGGAGCTGAGGAGAATGCGAAACAACCAAGCCCGGTAACTTCCATTGATTTGTCTCTAGCATTAATCATTTTGGAGAAATAGATACTGGATAAGATGTCCTCACTCTTTAAACCAATGTATGATCAAATAGAAACATTACAACAATCTATAGTGACAACTAAAAGTATTGCAGACAGAGCGATGAATGTCAGACTCACTAATAAACAAGAAATACATCAACTTCAGCAGATGGATGATGTCCTGGCAGAAAAAGCTTTCAGGTTTGAAATGGCAATACGGCAGAATAATCTGAAAATAAGAGGCTGGGCAGAAAAAATGGAAAAGAATGGCGATTTGAATGCTCTGCTCTCTGCCTGGATAACGAAGGAGGTGCCTCCTGAGAGAGATTTTTCTCCCATTATCACAAAAGGTTTCCGAGCGGGCCCCTTAAGTTTACTTAAAACTAGACCATCTCGGGACATCATAGCCACCTTTCTGGAACTGCGCTACAAAAAAGCAATCCTCCAAGAGGCAAGACGAAGAGGCTATCTAGAATACAAAGGTCACAAAATTGAATCTTCCCGGATCTTCCTAAAGAAGCCCTAATGAAAAGATGGGAACTTAAATCGATCACCACAAGCCTTACAGAAGCCGACATATGGTATATCTGGTCAACACCTTTAACACTACAACTCTCCTACCAGGAAAAGACACACAGAATTTCCTCTAAAGAATACGGCATGGAAGTAGTGCGAGAAATGGACCCTGTATCTCCAATGGAACTTTCCAAACACTCTAATAAGAGGAAATTTCGATTCCCATCTCCTCTGCTTGATGAAAATCCAGCCTTACAAGATGAAGCACTCTGAGTCCGATATATAAGTTGATAAGCATCATTTATTCTGTTTTAAAATAATTTCAGCCATAGCCGATCAAATGTTTGTAACGATTTTCCCGCCTTTTTGGCTGTAAGGGTTATAAGTCTTGTATATAAATCAACTTTTTATATGGCTCATGAATTATTGTTTGATTATGATTATTTCAGACTGTTTGGTTTAGTGTTGCATTTCCTGTTATGGTTACAGAACTAATGGTAGTTTTAGTTGGAATATTAATGCAGTTGGGGGAGGGACAGGTTGTGTGGGTTTTTATTGGCCTTCACCCTTGTCTTGGGACTCTCAGGTCACTGTGCTGGGGAAGAGCGGTTCAGGGCTCGCCTCAGCCTTCTGCAAAACGGTAGTTCTGCAGGAGTATAGAGAGTTCATACACATTTTAAGCTTAGGAGTTAAAAGCAACTGTTACTATGTACAAACGACTAATTTAGACACTGTAATTGATTAAATTCTTGTTTAGTTAATAATTTGATCAACTTTTTAATTATATATGTATATATATTTTAAAAAACAAAAATCTTGATAATAATTTTAATTAATTTTAAATACTTGTATTGCTTGATTGTTTTATTAAAATTAACTACTAACCAGGGTATGAATTATAGAATTAACTGTTATTTTAATTACTTGAGTACATTGACATCTTACAACTAAAACTGAAGTATTGTACACCAATGTATATAAGGGTTTATACAAACTATTAATTCGACACTGTAATTGATTAAATTATTGATAAGTTTTTAATTTGTTCAACTTTCCTATAAAAATACTAATAGTAATAATAAAAAATTTAACCTAAAACCTTGATTTATCATATTTATTACCGCCAGTTTACAAGTTAGGTTTTTACAAACTAAGTGAAAAGACAAGGTCTTTTGGTGTGAGAACATCCACTTTACAGGTAGTCAAGATCCATCACCTCTTTCGTGAATTATTTGCACTGTATTTCTTTAGATAGTCTCTCCCAAAAAAACCAGCAGGAACTCATTAGCATAACAGGCCACACCCAACAACAGAAACTCATTAGCATTTTAGGCCACACCCCTGACAGCACAGCTCATTAGCATACTAGACCACATCCCCATGTTACCAGAAGGGTGGTCATCCAGCCACACCCACCTTTTGCTTCTTATTCTGTTGACCTTGTTTGTTGTCAAAACCCGGTCTTTTTTTTTTTTGGTAGCAGGAATGTTAGGCCACACACCCCAAATGGAGCCAATCCTAATGATTTTCTGCTGTTGGGTGTGGCCTGTTATGCTAATGAGTTCTTGCTGGGCGTGGCCAGCTCGGAAGCCAGCCGGAACTCCGTTCCTGTGCGTTCCTGCCCAGAAATAGCCCTGGGTAGGAGGATCAGGTGGCAACAGAACCTCCCGCCGATAGCCAAGAAGAATAAGGAGGGGGGAGAGTCAGAGGGGGAGGTGGGGGGTGGAAAAGGCAGAATGGGCAGGGCCTTTAACAGATAAACACCACGTGCTTCTATCCCCCCTCTCAAATAGCCATGGCTGTTTTTAAGCATGATGGTGGTAAAAAGCTGAGGGCTACATAAATGTGTTTCCAGAATCTGGCACATGGGTGTAATGGTGGTCCAGAAAAGGACATGGCATAAATAAAGGGAGAAAAAAAGGTCTAAGCAGAAAAACGGCCCATTACTATGGTTCTCATGATCAAAAGTGGGGGGGAGTTAGAACAGCTGGACTTGAACCAGGTCCCCCTTGATGACAGGGCAGGAACATTGCCAGTGAGCTACAGGGCAGGCTTATGAACTTTACTTGATAAAAGATGGTAGAGAAGGCACGGGAACCCTTAGGTTAGGATAGGAGTTGAAACACATTACTAAAGAAACACTGGAATAACCATGGAGGTTTCTGGGGTCCCCAGAAAGGAACGGGCAGAAGTACATCCTGGCGCCACAGTGTTGGTGCCCACTAATGAGCCAGGAACATTCTGAGATTTCACACGCGAGTAGACTGGCGGCCAAGAGAAGGAATTTTCATGAATAAAAGGATAAAAAGTAGCATGTGAGTATTTATAAAATCAAGGAACATGGTACAACATTTTTCAGGAAAAGAAAAGAGGAAAGCTGGAATCAAACCAGCGACTTTCTGTTGATGGGGCAAGAACACTGTCCCTGAGCCACAACCCACACTTTGAGGGTATTCTGAGAAAAGCAGGTAAAGGCGGCTATGGAGACAGAAAGAGAAAGGGAAAAAAATCCTACATTTATCATGAGAAGATAAGGGGACAGCTGGACTGGAGGAGGCCAGGGATTTTTTTGTAGAAAAAGCTCAGCAGGAACGTATTAGCATAATAGGCCACCCCCAATAGTAGAAACTCATTAGCATATTAGGCCACACCCCCATGCTACCAGAAGTGTGGTCATCCAGCCACACCCACCTTTTGCTTCTTATTCTGTTGACTTTGTTTGTTGTCAAAACCCAGGACTTTTTTTGGAGCAGGAACTCCTTTGCAGCTTAGGCCACACACCCCTAATGGAGCCAATCCTAATGAGTTTCTGCTGTTGGGTGTGGCCTGTTATGCTAATGAGTTCCTGCTGGGCCAGCCGGAACTCCGTTCCTGTGCGTTCCTGCCCAAAAATAGCCCTGGAGGAGGCAAAGCAATTACCAGTCAACTGTGACAGGCGAGTAGACTTCTGGCCCAGAGCAGGGCATGACGTGGTTGGTTAAAAGGAGAGAAAGTGGTGTGAGAATGAACAGAAAAGGAAGGACAAGGCACAACGTTTTTCTGAAAAGGAAAACAGACCAGCAGGACTCAAACAGACAACTTTCTGATTCCCCGTGCCCACCCCAGTATGCTGGCTTCCTCCTTTACTGGTGACAAACCCCTTTTCCTGACCATTGTCTGTATAATAAGCCTGCCTTCCCTTCCGTTTCCCTGATCATGTTGCGAACCTTGGATTCCTCCGTAGCGAGTGGAGAGACTGGAACAGCGGCGTCTTTTTCTATCTGGGAGCATGAAGAGCCCTTTTGGGATATCTCAGCCACACGCGGGTGACCCCAGCCAGTCCCCACCCCACCTCGCCCCGCCTTGTCCACATCAGGTTCCCGCAGGCCCCTCTGTCTGTCTTGCATCCATTTTTGTCCCTCTTAGTTCCTTTTAGCCTAAAAGCTTGAGGAGATTTGTGTGTGTGCGTGTGCTCTCTCTCTCTCTCTCTCTCTCTCTCTCTCTCTCTCTCTCTCTCTCTCGTGTGCTGGACCACAGGGACAGGGTGGTGGTCCTGTCCCCCCCTTTCCACTTGCTGCCACCTGCTGTAACTTATTGTAACTTATTAATAAAGCAGGTCCAAACTGTCTTGTTGCCATTCCTGACAAGTTCACGAGGTGTGGACGGGGGCTCGGCCCTGGCGGGAGCAGGGAGACCTATGGCCTGCTCTCCGCCCCGAGTCCTCCTTCCTCTCGAAGCTGGCTTTATGGTTAACAATCTTGTCTGTAACTCTAGGGGGCCTGGGGGGTCATCTCCCCCCTGCCCCACAGCTGCTCAGTAGTCTCAAGATAATAAAATTCACTTCATCTAGTTCTGGCTCCTGTGTGGTACTGTGTGGTAACACGTGGAATTCACTGTCCCAGGACGTGGCGGCTACAAACATGGATGGCTTCAAGAGGGAATTAGATAAATATATGGAGCAGAGGTCCATCAGTGGCCCCTATTAGCCACAAGGTAGAAATGGGGACTCTGGGGCAAGGGATGCTCTGTATTCTTGGTGCTTGGGGGGGCAACAGTGGGAGGGCTTCTGGCATTCAGACCCCACTGCTGGACCTCCTGAGGGCACCTGGTATTTTTGGCCACTGTGTGACAAAGAGTGTTGGACTAGATGGGCCATTGGCCTGATCCAACATGGGCTTCTTTTATGTTCTTATTAAATAGGAACTCTCGGTCTGGGGCAAGGGATGCTCTGTATTCTTGGTGCTTGGGGGGGGGGAGCAACAGTGGGAGGGTTTCTAGGGTCCTGGCCCCTCTGGTGGACCTCCTGATGGCCCCTGGTATTTTTGGCCACTGTGAGCAATACAAACATTGTCAACTTGGTGAGCTACATTAAGAAAAGCATTCTTTAAAAAAAACCAAACAGTTTAATAATACATTTTAATGTGCCCTTATACTATTTAGTTTGAGTAGTGCTAATTACATCGATATCTTGTCTCGGGGGGCAATTTAAAGAAAAGGACTGAGCTGACTAAGTACCGGTCTTTGACTATGAGAGGAATGTTAACTGCTTTTTAACTTTATATCAAGAGGTCTTTTCTCTCTCAAAAAAAGTGACCATTTCTCCGATGGATTGTACAGTTCCCTCTCGTTACGGCTCTCGTCGAAGAAGAGCCCTCCTTCCTGAGCTAGGACAAATATGTGTGAGCTGGAGGCTAGAAAAATGTTGAGCTAGCTCACACTAACTCAGCTCAGAGGGAACGTTGATCCCCAGGTCCCACCTGGAGGTTGGGGTCCCTAGTACAGTGCCCCAGAGTCCCCCCTCCAAAGCCGCCAGTTTTTCCAGGGAAACAGTCCTCTGTCGTTTGGATCTTTTGTCATTCTGAGAGCTCTCCTGGCCTAGAGATGCCAGGTCTGGGTTGGAGAATACCTGGATACTTTGGGGGTGGATCCGGGAGAGGGTGGGGTTTGCGGAGGGGAGGGGCCACAGCAGGGTATAAGGCCACAGAGTCCACCCTCCAAAGCGGCCATTTTCTCCAGGGGAGCTGATCCCTGTCAGCTGGAGATTGGTTGTCAAGGCAGGGGATCTCCAGGCCCCACCTGGAGGTTGGCAATCCCAGGGGAACATCACAGCCGAAGAAGGGTGGAGACAGGGTTGCCAGCTCAGTGAAAATGTCGAGATGGTGTGCAACTGCAATAAAAAAGGCCAACACTGTGCTGGGGATTATTAGGAAGGGAATTGAAAACAAATCAGCCAGTATCATCATGCCCCTGTGTAAATCAATGGTGCGA
>JAPDNY010001859.1:0-12196 GCA_029375565.1 Gekko gecko | reverse complement strand
TAGTTCAGGGATGATGGAGGAACTCTTGCATGGATGCCCTCGTTGCCCCTCCTCTTGGTGCTGGGGCCACAAGCAGCTTTCAGTGACCCAGAGACTTAAATAGAGGCATTCCATCCCGTTGCTTGAGAACTGTCCAGCTAGCTTAATTTTCTTTACTTGGATTCTGAGCTCTCCCCAATGCCTTCAGCCTGCAAACCTTTAACTAGAAATGCCAAGATTTGAACCTGAAACTTCAAGCCTGCCACGAAAGTACTGTGAGTTGCAGACCTTTCAGACCTTTTTCAACGACTCTATACACCAGCAGCTAGGTCAGGAGAGGAGCTGTCTAGATACAATATTAGATATTATGTATAACATAGCTTTCTTAGTTACACCCCTTAGCTAGATTAGTGTCTCTGTTGAACACTTCTGTGTTAATTAGCACATTTTAATTACCTTTTCAAACTATTTATGCTACAGAGAGTCTCAAGTTTGGTGAATAATGACATCCACATTTGGAATATCAATAATTCCAGCTGATGTCTGCAAACTCCAATAAAGCAGAGTCCGTTGACAGTCACTGAAGTGTGGTCACATGTCCAGCAAGTTGGGAAATAGATTTCAACATTCTTTGTGCTGTATCTATATTTTAGCTGGACATGGATGCAGAACTTGTATGTGAACTCTACTCAACTGATAGGAGGATCTGGGGTGACCTAAAGAAGAAAGAATATTTTCTGTCCATTCTAAAAAATAATGATGCTGACACAGCATGGTAATATTTTCCTTAAGGCAACTTCCAAATTGAACCATAAGCCTAAACCAATGGGACGCATTTGTAGGAACATGCTATTAAGACTTCCTCATGCCTCATCTGCAGGGCTAAAAATGAGTATTCTGTAAAATATGAAGACTCTTTTCTATAATTCCATGATCTGAGATCATTAATTTGCCATTAAAGACGTGAATTTCAGCCAAGTGTGTACACCCTTTTCTTTATCGGCGTTAAGACTGCTCTTAGTGATCACTGGCGGTAATCACAATGAAAAGGTTAGACAAGAGGTTGCTGGCAGTCCTGTCCGCCTTCCCATCTGGGGCAGCTACATGCTATGCAAAGGACTTTTGAAAAAGGGAGAAAGTGAGATACAGGGGCGGGTGGGGGAGGGACGGAAGGCTTCACCACACCAAATGAAAAGCAACCAATATGCATATCAGCATCCTAAGGAGATGTACCACTCTGCTGGGAAAAACCAAGACAAAAGAATTATCTGACACAACAGTTCAAAGCATATTGCACCTGTCAAAATGTCTGTCATCTTCTATAGAAATGTGTCATTCTAAAAGAGGTGGGGGAGAGGGAAACTCTACCAAAGTCACTCAGAAACAACAGGCCACTTTGTCTCCTTCCTCCAGCCAACTCTTCCATCTGAAAGCCATTTAACTCAATGCTAAAGATTGCCTGGAAGGACCAGACAATGGAAGGTCTCTTTCATTGTCAAGGACAGTTACACTTTGAAGATGATGCTCAAAAGGGGTTAAAATGGGTCAACAAGCAATTGTCGGCCTTATCCAAGGAAATGTGAACAGAACATTGTTAGTCACACACAAAAATCCCTCTAAAAGGATGCATCTTTAAGCAAAGGTTGGGCTGGGTAGGGAAAAATCAACACACCATACTGACTTAGTCACAAAGAATAAATTACAAAAATCACTACCACTCCCTGTGGTCATCCAGACTGATGGTCGAGACATGGCTGGATTTAATGGTGGACAGGATGTTCATCTTTGTTAAAAACAGTGACAGAAACGGAATCATCAGGCGAAAAGAAGATGAGTTGTTACAGAAATTTACTTGCTTTAACGTTTGCACTTGTTTATAAAAGATTTGCATGAGGGTGCGTACAAATATGTGATCTGAGAATTTTATTTATTTGATTTTAACTATTTTATTTCATTTAACAAACAAGCAAACAAGTTAAGGATGAAAGATGACAGACTGCAACGAGACTATGGAAGAGGTAAGACCTGACATGGGGATTCATTCAGGGGTTCAGGCTTTTAATCACTATGCTAATCTAACTGTCTGTATGAAATCATGCACCATTTTCCCTCTGCAAGATACTGATAGTAGATTTTTATCCTTCTCTTCCTTCAAAGAGCTCAAAGCAGCATTCATCATTTTCCCTTTCCCAGTTTACCCTCACAACAACCATGTAAAGTTGGTTGGGTTGAGAATGCATGACTAGCCGAGGGTCACTCAAAGAATTTCACTGCAAAGTAGTGATTTGAATCTGGGTCTCTCAGTGCTCGGTCTTACTTAGAAAAACATCATGACGAGAATGTACAATATCTATCACCTACTGAAGCACAACTATTGCCGAGCTTGTAGCCTACACATCACTCAGAGATGTATCACAGACTTATAGCATATCAATTTTGTTTTAAAATGTGAAGTACCTATAGAAACAAATTCAAAGTCCAACTGCTCAATAGCAGAAACAAGTTCAAAGTCGAACTGCTCAATAGCAGTTACAGCATCAAGCCCACTCAGTAGCAACTACAATATTAGGTCCATGTGAATTCCTGCTAGGGCTGCCAGGTCTGATATCTGCACCAATGGGAGGGTGGGAGGGAACTTTCTGAAAGTGGAGCGGAGCAATGCAACATGCTGACTTCACATGGAAGTGACATAATTGTACCAGGGACATCACATGGCAATGCTTCGTTTTGGGGCAAAACTCTATGGTGAAATTGGCATCAAACCATAAAGTATTGTCCAAAACCTGAGTGACACCCCAACATGATGACGTCACTTCCATGTGACATTCGCAAGTCGGGATAGCACAGTGATATCGCTGTTTGGGGGTGGGTTTTGACGTCGCTGTTTGGGGGCAAAAGCCCCCCCCAAAACCAGGGAATCCCCCCAGGAACTGGGGAATAGCAACCCTATCTGCTAGTGCATAGACTTCTACAAATTGTGCATAATGCCTGTGATAAGTACCGTTTTACCAGTGGCATTCAGGAACTTAATATATGTATTTATCCAGCAGGGGAAGCCTTAGCCAATGGACAACATGGGCAGCTGCCTCCAGGACCCTGGGAGAGAGGAAGATTCCCACAGCCCCACCAGAGTTGCCAGGTCATTCCTGGCAACCGGTAGGGGATGGGGGAGTTACCAGGAGAAAAGGAAGGCCCAGGCCATATTGCCAGTTTTGTACAGGAAGTGACATCATCATGCCAGCAACTTCCTGGTGATACTCAGTATTTGGGCAAAAACTCTTTGGTAAAACTATCTTCTACCATTGAGTTTTTGCCCAAATATCAGAGCGTTGCCCAGAAATCACTGGTGTAATGATGTCACTTCCTGTGCAACACTGGCAACATGGCCTAGGCCTTCCTACTTCTACTGGTCAGTCCCCACCAGCCAGCTGATTGGTGGCTGGGAGGCAGGGCCTGGCAGCAGAGGAGCCCTGCCTCCACCAGGGCATCTGGCAACCCTAAGCCCCACTCACCACCAGTTGCACCCATTCCATTCAGAGCTTGGGCCACTCACTTGCAGCAACAGCCACTTGCACCTGCCCCATTTAGGGCTCAGGCAGTTGGCTAGCAGCAGCAGCAGCTTGTGCCTACTCTGTTCAAGGCTGCCAGCAGTGAGCAATGGCTTTTACCCACCTCCCTCAAGGTGAGGATTGCTTTTTACTTGGTCCTGGTGGGGTATGGAAGCAGGAATTCTAGGGCCCCATCCTGGACTTTTGGTCAAGGCCCCGTAATCACTAAGACCACCCCAGTTTTCCTGATAACGTGGAGACTAGACTGTTGCCATGGCACAGCAGATGGCTCCTTTTCCCCCTAAGTGGCCATAAAATGTATTCCTATCTTCACTGCAAAGACTGAAGAATGAAATTGCAGTTTAGAAAAGTTATTGAGCACTGATACACTTACTATAGCCAATAATATTGGCTTTGTGCAATTAAAGGGCACAATCTAGCCAGATCTATGCATTCTGAAGTCCTATTGGAAAAGCTGCTTCACAGTGCCATCCTAAACCAAGTTACACCCTTCTAAATCCATTAAGCCAGTGGGCTTAGAAGAGTGTAAACTTGGTTTAAGATGGCACTGCTAATTTGCTTAGAATTCTGCTTACAATGGCATTGCTAGTCTTCTACTGAAATCAATCGGGTTTGGAAGTGTTCAGATGGATCATATCCAAGATATTTACAGGTTACCCTGTCATTGCTTATCCTGTTATCTGAAAATTCTAATATGCTGAGGAAACAAAGGCCAAAACTCAATTGTTTAGTCAGAATCACAGAGTTGGAAGAGGGCGGCCATGCAGGACATCTAGTCCAATCCCCTGCTCAATGCAGGATCAACCTAGAGCATCCCTAACCAGGGTTTGTCCAGCCTTAGTAATGTTCCTTTGTAATGGGATGGGCTACTACAGCATAGATATTTGTAGGCAAAAATGGCTCATGGAAGCCAGACATTTCCAGACCCAGAGAACGGCTTAATTTCCAGAAGGACAGAGTGCTTGAATGATTAGGCCGCTAGGCTAGAATTGCATGGGCCCAGGTTCAAACCCCCACTCAAGAACAAAGCTTGCTGGGTGACTGTGGGTCAGCCACTCTCCCTTAACCTCACCTATTTCAAAAGGTCGCTGTGAAGGTAAAAGAGATGTGCAGTATGTATGTCAACCCTGAGCTTGCTGAGTTGGAGGAAGGGTCGGATAAAAAGAGATAGATTTGGGGGGTGGGGCTTTCACCATAAGCCTGATACTGCACACCTTACTTTTTTTTTAAACCACAGTTCCCATATGAAAACTGGCAGGTTCCCTTTAAAAAATACCGAGGAGGTTCAAATGCATTTCATGATAATGTGAAAAGACAACTTAAAAATAAAGTGGCTACAAACCATCAGAATCAGCTGGAGTAAATCTCTGGATCCGAATCCATCTTTAAAAACAAACCAAAAGAACACATATTAAGAATGATTCAAGTGGGGTTGCAGCAGGACAAAGTTAAAGTCCAGTGGCACCTTTAAGACCAACAAAGTTTTATTCAAGGTACGAGCTCTCCTGTGCATGCACACTTCCTCAGATACAGTATTAAGTATGCATGTGATGCATCTTCAATTGATATAACTGATGTAGCTGGAAGAAGGGAAACCTTGACCAAAATTAGAAATAGCTTTTCCACAAGAAGGCCAGGAGGCAGGCTTTCTTCAGGTCATGCAATCAGTAGCCTGTTTGTTGATTTCTCTATCTACCTGAGTTCTGAGGTACTAATTTTTTTACAAAATCTGCCTCCCACAAACAATATTTAAATGGGGTGACTGCATTGAACTATTTGTATAGTTTTTTCATTTTTTTTTAGTGTTGAGACACTTTAACTCCCAAGCATTTATCAAGGACTGCTGGTGGGGTTTTGTTTTTTTTAGTACAGGCTACAGCCCAAAGAATGATTCATCTGTATTCCTGAGAAATAAATTTGCTCGGTGTATATTTGTTGCTATTAAATACAGGCTACACCCAATTACTTGTAAAAGGGCTCCAAACCGGTCAGTTAGAACCTCTTTTGCAATGGATTGGTGCCTTACAGTTGCTCAGTGAATAAAGTTTAACATTTACCACAAGCACCCTCTGATTAAGATAACAATTGTCTTTTTTCTTCAGTTCAGTCCTTTAACATGGTATTTAACCACATTTGGAATATCTTCTCTCCAAAAATACCTCTCTATTAAAAAACAAACAACCTTCAAATCTGTAAAACAGGGATTTCTATTTAGTAAAAATTCTACACAATTAAAAAAAAAAATCCATATGGCAACATGGCACGCTGATGCGTCAAATTACTTTTGTAAAGTGCAAATTCTTTGCAATCACTGAACACAAATGCTACTAGAAGGGTTTCAAAAGGAACATTTTTGGCTAGGATAGAGACTTTTGACATTATTTATTAGGTTCAAAAATGCTTAACAAAAGCCCAACAATAGTCCTGTGGAAACCACTACATCTGAGGCACTTTCTGTTGTTGTGGGCCGGCATTGATTTGAAGATGGCCAGCATGAGTGGAACAATTCCTCACACCAGTCAATGCAAGTCAGCATTCATACACATACAAGCGCAAGCCTGTGAACAAGCCATATGGAAACATTGGGGGGAGCGGGGGCAAGAAGAGGGTGAAGTAAACATTTATTAACCTCTTTGTGCAGAGATCAGGCGGAAGGACAGGCCAGTAGTGAAGGAGATGGTCATGCCAAATTTCCACGAAAGAGGAGGTTTGCCCCAAGCATTTTTGCAAAGAATATGGTGAAGCATGGAGAATGTCTGCAGCACCATGGCAACTGGAGCCCTTTGGGACTGGAATATTGCTGCAATAGCTACTGACTTCAAGAAAGAAAAGTAAGAGAGGGGTCCATAGGAGATCCAGCAGCTGCTTCTGCCATCTTGAAGTTGAGCTGCAGACATGGATGATGAGCACAAGTTAGATGCTAGAGCCACTGCTTTCATGGTTGAAGGGCACATAAGAAATGCTTTTAGAAATACACACACAGCTTCAGATTCTCATGGCCTTGGAACAGTCCTAAGCAGGTCTACTCAAAAGCCTAATTGTATTAACTAGGGCTTGCTCCCAGGAAAACATTCTTACTGACTATAACCTTCGATACATCACAGTGCAAGACCATGCTGAACAAGAAGGAACAAATTAAACTTTTATGCAAATAATAAGAAAAACTGTTAAGAAAATCATATGAATGCAACTAAGTCAGGGATGCAGAAATGAATAAATGCTGAGATTAATGGTAATAATAAGGTTCTTGGCTGGCAACTGTGAGCATCGTTTTGAATCCAAAATAGTCGTGTGGATGCTGCTTCCTTCTCCTGGCTCACCATAAGCAAATGAAAGGTCATGTCTCCTTGGGCAAAAACGGATGTCTGGAACAAAACTGGGCAGGCCATGTGCATATTGAGGTGAAATTAATTCTCCTGCTGCTGCATTCTATGTGGCTTTTCACCAGCATCAATCCAGGCACATTAGCACAATTTTACCTACCATACCCTTGGTTGCCATCTCTTATGATCATATTGCTATAGACATTGGCCAAACACCACCCCTTTTGCTAATATTTATGCTGTAAAATTGGACACGAAGCTCTGAATCCAAGCACCTTTTTCAAAAAAACTAATAATAATTATGGTTTTCTTCCAAGTATATATGCTTCAGAATGAAGTATATGAATATCATAGTATGAGATAATTTAGCAATACATATCTGATGAACCAGTTTCCCACTCAAATCTAAATGAGATCTGGTGGATAATTATACCGAAATCTCAATGAATGGCATCTGTCTCTGAAAATAAGGAAGTCATGTTGCTTCTAATTCAAGAAATTCTTCCTGCATCTCTGGGTTTTCAGTCTCTTCTGTCTTTTCTTCATCATCTGCAGACATGGTCCTAGGCTGTTTGGTGACTGACAGCAGGGCAGTTCATTTGCATCAGCCATCTCCTCCTTACTGCTGCTGGACTCAACACTGGGGGATGGCTGTTTTGGAACTTTATATTCACCATTTATGGGTAGTTTGGTTTGTATTGGCAGCATCTGTCCTCTTCTAAAATAGGCCGAGGAACATAAACAACAACAAAAATTAGCAACATTAGAATAACACCAGATGGAATGCTAAATTGTTATCTGTTGCTTCAGGACTTCCAAAACTGGTCCCCAAGATGTGTAATTACAAATTAGAATACAAATACAAAGTCATAATCATATCTATAGAAACAGGTTTGTTAAAACAATGGAAACAATGGTGTGAGGCTGGCATGGCCCTTCCTTGCTTCTGCCCTAGCCAGGCAGTCACTGGTTGCTGTTGCAGGCCATGCCTGCTGACCTGGAAACCTTTGTGGGGCCCGATCTTCCCAGCCGTCACTATTGTCCTTGTGATGCCAGGTGATAATGTCATCAGACAGCACTAAAAGGCCTGCAGCTTTTCCCAGAGGTGCTGGGGGCAGCTCCCACCTGCAAAGGCTGGTGCACTCTCTGGATCTAGTCCTGGGAAGGAGGAGGGGCCTCTCTCAGCTCCAGTTTCAGTGATGGTGGTGGTGGGGTCAGCAGGGAATTCAGCAAGGAAGCCAGGTCAGGCACCAAACCCAGACAAATGGGGTGGATCCTGTCCCTGTTCCACCACTCCACTGAACAAAGTTTATTTATTTCTGTAATTCTTTATTAAAATACTTTAACTACACCTTTCTTTTTGGCTCCAGTTGGATGCCTTCCTTCAATCTATGGAGTTTCCTCCAAATTAAGCAGCAGAAGAAAATACACTCCCAACAGGGGAGAGAAATGGCCACTTGTTCCACTTAAGTTGGAGGAAGTATCCATAGGCTGAGGAATTCTGGTCTAACACTAGGTTTCCCAGCCCCCAGGTCCCAGTGGGGGTTCCCCCACTTTTGGTGGCTCTGATCTGCCATTGGTGAGCTGGCCAACAGGGGAAACCTCACCCCCAAACAGGAACATCACCCGAAAGTGATGTCATCAAACTGCTGCTGTTGTTGAGGTGATGCTCTAGTTTTGGGCAAACTCTATGGTTTTGAAGGCAAAAAACTATTGAGTTTTGACCCAAAACTAGAGTGTTAGCCCGAAGTTGACAAAGTGATGATGTCATTTCCAGGTGACATCATTGCACCCTGCATACTTCGTGCATGTGGCACAAGATCCCAGGAAGGACCCAGGAGCCTCCCGCCAGCTGCCAGATAGGACCTGGCAACTCTATCCAGCTCTCTATGTTTTCTGTTTGCCAGTGGATTGTTAGGCTATCTACTGGTGACGTGCAGGGAGATATGTATTCTGCTTGCTTCAAACATTGATAATCAAACAATCACAGTGGTCTCTAGAAAGAAGAGGGAGACTTCCCCCTTGAATTCTAGCTGCAATCATCACTCTTATGATCCAATGCACAGTTACTCTTTAAATCACTGGATAAATTGGTCTTGTTGTTCAGTCGCACAGTCGAGTCCGACTCTTCGCGACCCCATGGACCAGATTACGCCAGGCCCTCCTGTCTTCCGCTGTCCGCTGAAGTTTGCTCAATTTCATGTTCGTTGCATCGATGACACTGTCTAACCATCTCATTCTTTGCCGTCCCCTTCTTCTTTGACCTTCAATATTTCCCAGCATCAGGGTCTTCTCCAGTGAATGCTCCCTTCTCATTTGGTGGCCAAAGTATTTGAGCTTCAGCTTCAGGATCTGGCCTTCCAGGGAACAGTCAGGGTTGATTTCTTTTAGGATTGACTGATTTGATCTCCTTGCAGTCCAAGGGACTCTCAAGAGTCTTCTCCAGCACCATAGTTCAAAAGAATCTATTCTTCGGCGCTCGGCCTTCCTTATAGTCCAACTCTCACAGCCATACATTACTACGGGGAATACCATTGCTTTGACCATGCGGACTTTTGTTGGCAAGGTGATGTCTCTGCTTTTTATCATGCTGTTTAGGTTTGCCATCGCTTTCCTCCCAAGGAGCAGGCGTCTTTTAATTTCATGGCTGCAGTCACCATCTGCAGTGATCTGGGATCCTAGGAACATGAAGTCTGTCACTACTTCTACGACTTCCCCTTCTATTTGCCAAGGAGTGATGGGGCCAGATGCCATGATCTTAGTTTTTTTGATGTTGAGCTTCAAGCCCACTTTTGCACTCTCCTCTTTCACCTTGAGCAAGAGGCTCTTTAGATCCTCTTCACTTTCTGCCATCAGAGTGGTATCGTCTGCATATCTGAGGTTATTGATCTTTTCCCCAGCAATCTTAACTCCAGCTTGTGATTCATCCAGGCCAGCATTTCGCATGATGTACTCTGCATATAAATTAAATAAGCAAGGTGACAGTATACATCCTTGTCGTACTCCTTTTCCTATGCTAAACCAATCAGTTGTTCCATATCCGGTTCTAACTGTTGCTTCTTGACCCTTATACAGGTTTCTCAGGAGACATATGAGGTGGTCTGGTACTCCCATCTCTTTAAGAACCTGCCATAATTTATTGTGATCCACACAATCAAAGGCTTTAGCATAGTCAATGAAGCAGAAGTAGATGTTTTTCTGGTACTCTCTTGCTTTCTCCATAATCCAGCGAATGTTGGCAATTTGATCTCTAGTTCTCCTACCTCTTCGAAACCCAGCTTGTACTTCTGGCAGTTCTCTATCCACGTACTGTTGGAGCCTAGCTTGTAGGATTTTGAGCATGACCTTGCTAGCGTGTGAAATGAGTGCAATTGTGCGATAGTTTGAACATTCCTTGACGTTGCCCTTCTTTGGGATTGGAATGTAAACTGACCTTTTCCAATCCTGTGGCCACTGTTGTGTTTTCCAAATTTGTTGGCAAATTGAGTGCAGCACTTTAACAGCATCTTCTTTTAAGACTTTGAATAACTCAGCTGGGATACCATTACCTCCACTAGCTTTGTTGTTAGTAATGCTTTCTAAGGCCCATTTAACTTCGCTTTCCAGGATGTCTGGCTCAAGGTCAGTGATTATACCATCGTGGTTGTCAAGGACATCGAGGTCCTTCTTGTATAGTTCTTCTGTGTATTCTTGCCATCTTTTCCTAATCTCTTCTGCTTCTGTTAGATCCCTACCGTTTTTGTCCTTTATCATGGCCAGCTTTGCATGGAACGTTCCCTTGATTTCTCCAATTTTCTTGAAGAGATCTCTAGTCCTTCCCAATCTATTGTTTTCCTCTATTACTTTGCATTGTTCATTCAGGAAAGCCTCCTTATCTCTCCTTGCTGTTCTCTGGAAATCTGTATTCAGTTGGGCAAATCTTTCCTTTTCCCCATTGCCTTTAGCTTTCCTTCTTTCCTCTGCTATGTGTAAAGCCTCATCAGACAGCCACTTTGCTTTTTTGCATTTCTTTTTCTTTGGGATGGCGGTGAGTGCTGCCTCCTTTACAATGTCACGGACCTCTGTCCATAGTTCTTCAGGCACTCTGTCTATCAAATCTAGTCCCTTAAACCTATTCTTCACCTCTACTGTATATTCATCGGGGATGCGATCTAGGTCAAATCTGAATGGCCTTGTGGTTTTCCCAACTTTCTTCAATTTAAGTCTGAATTTTGCAATGAGTAGCTCATGATCTGAGCCACAGTCAGCTCCAGGTCTTGTTTTTACTGACTGGATAGAGCTTCTCCATCTTTGACTGCAAATTATATAGTCAATCTGATTTCGGTGTTGCCCATCTGGTGATGTCCATGTGTAGAGACGCCTCTTAGGTTGTTGGAAAAGGGTGTTTGCTATGACCAGCGTGTTCTCTTGACAAAACTCTGTTAGCCTTTGCCCTGCTTCATTTTGTTCTCCAAGGCCAAACTTTTCTGTTATTCCGGTTACCTTTTGATTTCCTACTTTAGCATTCCAGTCCCCTATGATGATGAGGACATCATTTTTTGGTGTTAGTTCTACGAGCTGTTGTAGGTCTTCGTAGAACTGGTCCACTTCAGCCTCTTCTGCAGCAGTGGTTGGGGCATAGACTTGGATTACTGTGATGTTGAATGGTTTGCCTTGGATTCGGACCGAGATCATTCTGTCATTTTTGAGATTGTATCCCAATACTGCCTTTCTCACTCTCTTGTTGACTATAAAGGCCACACCATTTTTTCTACGGGATTCCTGGCCACAGTAGTAGATATAATGGTCTTCTGAGTTAAATTCGCCCATTCCTGTCCACTTTAGTTCACTGATTCCCAAGATGTCGATGTTCATTCTTGCCATCTCATTTTTGACCACGTCAAGCTTACCTTGATTCATAGATCTTACATTCCAGGTTCCTATGCAGTATTGTTCTTTGCAGCATCGAACTTTCCTTTCACCGTCAGACACATCCACAACTGAGCGTCCTTTCGGCTTTGGCCCAGCCGCTTCACTCTTTCTGGGGTTACTCGTACTTGCCCTCTGCTCTTCCTCAGTAGCATATTGGACACCTTCCGACCTGAGGGGCTCATCTTCCGGCGTCATATCTTTTAGCCTTTTGTTACTGTCCATGGGGTTTTCTTGGCAAAGATACTGGAGTGGGTTGCCATTTCCTTCTCCAGGGGATCACGCTTGGTCTGAGTTCTCTGCTGTGGCCTGTCCGTCCTGGGTGGCCCTCCACGGCATAGCCCACAGCCTCATCGAACCACGCAAGCCCCTCGCCACGACAAGGCAGTGATCCATGAGGGAGAAATTGGTCTTATT
>JAPDNY010001858.1:0-12222 GCA_029375565.1 Gekko gecko | reverse complement strand
GCCCCCCAGCACCAAATATACAGAGCATCACTTGCCCCAGACATAAGAACACAAGAGAAGCCAATGTTGGATCAGGCCAATGGCCCATCTAGTCCAACACTCTCTGTCACTCAGTGGCCAAAAAGACCAGGTGCCATCAGGAGGTCCAGCAGTGGGGCCAGGACACTGGAAGCCCTCCCACTGTTGCCCCCCCAGCACCAAGAATACAGAGCATCACTTGCCCCAGATATAAGAACACAAGAGAAGCCAATGTTGGATCAGGCCAATGGCCCATCCAGTCCAACACTCTGTGTCACTCAGTGGTCAAAAACACCAGGTGCCATCAGGAGGTCCAGCAGTGGGTCCAGGACACTAGAAGCCCTCCCCACTGTTGCCCCCCCAGAACCAAGAATACAGAGCATCACTTGCCCCAGACATAAGAACACAAGAGAAGCCAATGTTGGATCAGGCCAATGGCCCATCCAGTCCAACACTCTGTGTCACTCAGTGGCCAAAAATACCAGGTGCCATCAGGAGGTCCAGCAGTGGGTCCAGGACACTAGAAGCCCCCACTGTTGCCCCCCCCGAACCAAGAATACAGAGCATCACTTGCCCCAGACATAAGAACACAAGAGAAGCCAATGTTGGATCAGGCCAATGGCCCATCCAGTCCAACACTCTGTGTCACTCAGTGGCCAAAAACACCAGGTGTCATCAGGAGATCTAGCAGTGGGTGGTTTAATAATTGGTTCAGTACTGTTTAAGATTATTTAGCTGCCTCTGACATGCATAGCAATGCCAGTTTCAGGTAGGTAGCCATGCTGACCTGCGGCAGCAGAACAATATTCGAGTCCAGTAACACCTTCAAAGACTGACAAAATTTTCCATGGCTTCCAAGATTTTCATGCACAGTATTATTATACAATGAAGCATTAACACTGCAATAGCATTATTATTGTGCAATAGCCTTTATTGTAACACTGTACTCATTGCTAGCTTTCACTACAAAAGAAAGTCTCTAGACCTTTTGGTTGCAGAGTTATAAGCGGCAATGCGCAGCCTTCCCCCGGATAACTCTGCAATCCCTATTTAAAAATAGGGAAGTCCCACGTTAAGTAGATCGACAGGTAGCCTCAAGCATGCCAACTCTCATCCTCAGCTCTCCTGCTCCCGTATTGACAACATAAAGATAATACCAATCTCTTCTGAAGGGCAGGGATGCCAGCCTCCAGGTGGGACCTGGGGATGCCAGCCTCCAGGTGGGACCTGGGGATCCCCTGGAACTACAACTCATCCCCAAACCACAGAGATCAGTTCCCCTGGAGAAAATGGCTGCTTTGGGAGATGGATGCATGGTACCCCACTGACACCCAGGAGCAGATTAAAACTCACTGGTACCCTAAGCAGCACTGACCCATCTTGGTGCCCCCTCCTTTCCACACTGACCCGGTCCATTTTCGTTGTTGACCTGTCTGACCAGATACACCATGCAGGTTGCAGCAACACAAACATTTATCCATATGATAACACAATAGACTGTACAAACGAAGCCAAGCTTTGGCGACGTAAAGTTCTACCAAAATGCAATACGACATCTATTTTAATATTTCACAAGTGAAATGTATCAAAGTTCCAATCTTCATGTCCCGAAAGGCATTTTTCTACATTTTTTCACCCTTTCCCCCAACTTCGTGGTGCCCCCTTTGGCCCAGTGGACAGTGTAAACCAAAAGTCCAAACTGAAGGATTGGGTATTTAATAAGGACGGCCTTCTAAACCCCCATGCGGTAGCAAGTTGCCGCACGTCTCCCTTGTTTAAGTTCTTTAAAAGAGATCACTGTAGGACAGAATATTTGGAGAAATTAACTAACCTTGACCTAAGAAGGGCATTTACCACCCTAAGGGTCCATGCCATCCCCTCAATGGTTTGTATAGGTCGTTTTATGGATATTCCTGTCGAATTAAGAATCTGTCAATGTGGTATGGGCGAAGTGGACGATATCAAACACTATTTACTGAGATGTTCATGGCACGAATCACTTAGGCAGAGATTTATCCACCCTATTTTACCCTTTTTCAGAACAGGAGCTGAGTGTTTTTCTGCTTTCTGATTGTGATGCCCATGTCACCAGCAAAATGGCCCTGTTTGCTCTGGCGGCAAGAAAGTTAAGATTAAGGTTAGGACTTAACGTAAGCTACTGATTGGTTATCTCATTATGCATAAGATTTGTGTATTTATTCTGTTTTGTTATGGCCAATGGCTTATACAATAAACTTAAACTTAAACCCTTTGGCCCTGGTGCGCTAAGCATGTGTTTCGTCCGCTTAATGGTGAATCTGCCACTGCTGAGGCCCTTGTCTACCCCAGGCTCCATGCCCAAATCTCCAGGAATTTCCCAGCCTGGATCTGGCAACCTGACCCCTCCATCCCCTGCCGGTGATCGAGGGGAACTCAGCAACCTTATCTAAAGCATTACTAAGAATACCAAGGAAGCATTTCAGATATTCTCAAGGCATTCTGTAAATCTTGCCATTGTCAGAAGGCGGTCAACAGCTGAAGCCTGCACAACTTGAGCCCCAAACTAAACACAGCCCATTAACCATGTCATGGCGGCCCACCGGGGACTCGGTAAACTTGCCTGGGACTGCGACAGGTGGGTTGTCAAGCACCTGGCAGGCTACCACATGGCTGGCAGGCTGCATTTGGCTTGATGGGTCACAAGAGAGGAAGGCCTGCAACAAGACAAAACAGCGACAAAGAGGAGCTGTGATTAAGGGCTTAATCAGCGGCCGGTAAGAAAGTACGTTTAGAACAGAAATAGCTTATCCCACTTGGCTTTCACTGCCAAAACATGCGTGCTCACCACCACCAGTCCATCGTCCAAACGGCAAGGAAAGCTAGAATTAAGTAATCACACATTGAGCTATGCTGTGTGGCAGAATTAAAATAGGGTTGCCAACGCCGGGTCTGGAAATTCCTGGGATTTTGGGGGGTGGAGCCTGGGGGGGACCCCAGTGGAGTGTAATGCCATAGAGGCCGCCCTCCAGATCAGCCATTTCCTCTGGGGGAGCTGATCTCTGTAGTCCGGAGATCAGTGGTAATTCCAGGAGAATTCCAGGTTTCCTGGCCCCACCTGGAGGCCATAGCAACCCGAGCTGCGGTGTCAGGAAAGTCTAGTAACAAATAAATATACACTGCAAGAGATGTACAAATTAACGTGTTCTATTTGTAACAATCATTCTATAAAGTGCACAGTGTGCTATTATAACATCCTTATCAGGTACACGTATTCAGTTCATTCAATTTAACAGCTATCAGTCAGTTTCGCATCAATATTTTTAAAAAATCAAGCCCCAACGGGAGTTTCTGGAATTGCAAGCCCGCTTCTACTTGCACGGAGTCTTCCAAAAGGGGGAAGAGGAAGCTTTCAGTTGTATTCTGTTGATGCTTACTGCGGGTCCTACAAAAGACTTTTTAAAAGACATAATTCAGAAGTATAACAATTATACAATTTTTCTAATATGGCCTGGCTTCCTGAGTTTCTTACCACATTGTGCACCTAAGATTCACGGACGGAGCGCTCCTTTCATTCTCAAAGACTGCATACTATTCATCTTGTTCTCTGGTCATTAAACCTTTCAACACCTGCGTCATGATCTGGTCTAGTAGGTCTAGTAGGTCCGGGGAGCCTGGCTAGCAGTAGGGGAGGCTGGGCCTACAAACCCCAGAAGGCCTTGGGAAGTTTTGGCGCCAATTTTGACCAATAGGAAAGAAGAGGGCTGAGGAATAAAAGAACTGGTGCAAGAGGAGAAGCTGTTCTTCTTCCCAGGGAACAGGGCCAGAAGGAGAGCTGCTGTGGGGAAGAAACCCTCATCCTGAGGGAAGGGTGAGTAGTCTAAGGCCACTTGAGATAGTGAGCGAGGGACAGTATATATTTAGACGCGTTTAGGGCATTCGATTCCTTTTCTTTTCACCCACTTACTGTTATTATTCTGCACCTTGTTTGTTTGACCACTTATAAAATAAACCTTTTCCTGTCTGTTCATTCCGTCTGGTCCTCACGCCTATTATTTGGCTGAAAGGGAGGTCTGAAGGTCTTGGGAGGCTGCTCTGGGCCTTCTCAAGGGATCCTGAATCCAGGGTGGTGGCAGCATCAGGTGACACCCCACCTGAGCCGTGACCACCTGTTAACTGAATACGCGTACCTGATAAGGATGCAATAATAGCACATTATGCACTTTATAGAATGATAGTTACCAGTAGAACACGTTAATTTATACATCACTTGCAGTGTATATTTATTCATTACTAGACTCACCTGGAGGCTGGCAAACTTAGGCAGAAGGCAGATCATACATCACTCCGTGAGGACCATAGGGAAGACAGAATGTAGGATTTTATTCCCTCCGACACTGCATGCATCATAGCAAGCCGACATCATGGGTGGAAGTTATTAAGAAATTCTAACTTAAAGGACATCTGCCACTGTGTAATGAAAGGTAATTATAGAGCACAGCTGAGGTACAGTGCTAGACTTGAGGCTTTTCCACATGTGTTTTTTTTCCATTGGTTCTGGCCACATAGTGAAGAAGAAGAAGAAGAGATTGGATTTATACCCCACCCTTCACTACCCAAAGGTGTCTCAGAGCGGCTGACAAACTCCTTTCCCTTCCCCTCCCCACAACAGACACCCTGTGAGGAAGAAGAAGAAGAGATTGGATTTATACCCCGCCCTTCACTACCCAAAAGGAGTCCCAGAGCGGCTGACAAACTCCTTTCCCTTCCCCTCCCCACAACAGACACCCTGCGAGGTAGAAGAAGAAGAAGAAGAGATTGGATTTATACCCCGCCCTTCATTACCCAAGGGAGTCTCAGAGCGGCTGACAAACTCCTTTCCCTTCCCCTCCCCACAACAGACACCCTGCGAGGTAGAAGAAGAAGAAGAAGAGATTGGATTTATACCCCGCCCTTCATTACCCAAGGGAGTCTCAGAGCGGCTGACAAACTCCTTTCCCTTCCCCTCCCCACAACAGACACCCTATGAAGTAGGTGGGGCTGAGAGAGCTCTTGACAGAAACTGCTCTTTTTCAAGAACAGCTCTTATCAGAACTATGGCTTGCCCAAGGTCATCCAGCCAGGTGCAAGTGGAGGAGTGGGGAATCAAACCCAGTTCTCCCAGATTAGAGTCCGCACACTTAACCACTACACCAAACTGCTTCAGCTTATCCCAGTTTCCGCATGCATTTTTATGCCTTTAGCTTTCACTTCAGGTTTTTGATTTCCCTTCTTTTTTTCTGGTTCTTTCGAGACCACTTTTTACCCTGATGTTTTTCTGGAAGCCGTTTTTTGAATCGGCCTTTTCCTCGTGCGTAATGTTTCTACTGGGTTTTCTTTGTTCTGTCCACTCGCCCCCACCGTTCGACGACTGGATTGACCGGTCAAACAACTCCTTCTCCTCTGCTCCACCCTGAAGATGAGTGATTTCTTTTTCAAAAGCACTAAATTATCAATATATTGCTGGGGTGTTGGGAAAAGTAGGCTTTGGAGGTTCTTTGATTTCCCAGCTTTCATTAAAAAAAAAAAAAATTAAGTCTTTATCCTCTTCTGTCATGGAGATATAAGGGAAAAGGCACACCTCTGCAAGTGAAAGGGCTTGAGACTTACTTTTTTTTTTAAAAAAAAGGAAGGTGGGAATTCAGAGAACCTCCAAAGCCTACTCTTAACAACACTCCGGCAATATAGCAATATTTTAGCTCCATTTTTTTTAAAAAGGTGTGTGTGTGCTGTGATGCCACTGATGATGACACAGGGAGGGCAGATATGTGGAGCAACTGTGCCCAAACTGATTCCCAAACTTGTGTTAACTCCCCCCAAACCAGGAGAGTTGTGTGTATGGAATAACCCCAGGTCCGAAGCACTGGTTTCTTTCTCAAAACCTCCCCCCAGTGCTGCAGCGACAGTAGTCCCAGCCAGTGTTCCCTCTAAGTTGAGTTAGTGTGAGCTATCTCACAGAATTTTAGCCTCCAGCTCACACTTTTTTGTCTTAGCTCACACTTTTTTGTCTTAGCATTTTTGTCTTATGCAGTGGCCAAATCGCTCGCTCACAACTTTAATGCCAGAAGCTCACAAAGTGGAATTTTTGCTCACAGGACTCCATGGCTTAGAGGGAGCATTGGTCCCAGCCAGTGTTCCCTCTAAGCTGAGTTAGTGTGAGCTAGCTCACAGTTTTTAGCCTCTGGCTCACACATTTTTGCCTTAGCTCAGGGACGACGGCTCCAAAGCAAGCTGATTTATACAGCAGCCAGATCATTTGCTCACAACTTTAATGCCAGCAGCTCACAAAGCAGAATTTTTGCTCACAGGACTCTGCAGGTTAGAGGAAGCATGGGCAGTTGCTAAATATCTAAATAACTCTTAAAGGTATTTTCAAAGAGTAGGTGTGTTGGTCTGCCACAGAACAATTCGATTGGAGTCCAGTGGTACCTTAGAATATTGACATAGGATTCTAATTTTCTGCCCCGAAGCATTTCCCCTCTGCTCTGTTACAATGGCCCAACTCAGGAAATATCTGGGGACTTTGGGGGTGGAGCCAGGAGAAAGGATGTGACATCACTTCTGTGATGTCACATCCTGTGATTTCACTTCCAGGTCCACTCCACACAGTGGTTGCTGTTGTATGCACAGTGGCTGAGTTCAGACTGGCAGTTTTCCCCCGCCATAGGCACGTTTCAGCCACGTTTCACAAGTAGATTAAAGGGGATGTTCACACAGGCACATCTGCCTGGCGTTCCCCACCCGTAGTCAACCTGTGCTGTTCCGCTTCGCTCCCGCATTTAAAAGATACCTGGTGAAAGTGGTAGCAAATCCCTGAGAGCCTGTTTATCCCGTTTCATTCCGCTTCTGGGAAGTGTGAATGTCAACTCGAAAAGCCGGGAGCAACCCGCATCGCGCATAAGGCAGCAGCGATATGATTGGCTGTGCTCCGCTCTACCGCCCAGTGCGGTGCCGGCACAGTGGGATCCTCCCCAAATCAGCTGGGTGCGCTTATGCGCATATAGCCGAATTACCAGGGAAAAGCCGTTTACAGCCGGATGTTGTAAATCTCCATAGGATGCGCACCAACGCCGAACTGCGCATGAGCAGAAACAAGGAACCGAAAGCAGCACCGCTTGATCGGCAGCTTCAGCCAAAGCATGGCAACTCGGGGGAGCACGTGATCAGGCTACCGCACTTTATTTTGCTCCAGGGTGAACAGCCACACCTCCCCCCCCCCGTGTTATCTGGCCCGTGTGACCGGGGCCTTTGTGAGCTTTTGGCATCGAAGTTGTGAGTGAGCGATTTGGCTACTGCATAAATTAGTTTGCCCTGGAGCCCTCCTTCCTGAGCTGAGGCAAAAATGTGTGAGCCAGAGGCTAAAAAACTGTGAGCTCGCTCACGCTAACTCAGCTTAGAGGGAACGCTGCCGGTGAGTACCATCACAACAACAGCCCCGGATCATCTTCCCTCGCATCAGTAACCTGGGACCATATGCTCCCAATGCCGGGCTGTCTGGCACGATGCTGCTTGAGCCGTTCAGCGATGAGGCAGTTCCTGGCAGAGAGAGGCTGCCGGGGCGTTAAGCGACGACTTGCAGTTTGCAGCTTCCAAGCCTAGGGGTGGTGGGTGTATCTGTGCCGAGCTCTTTCCTGACAAGAACAGCGGGGATGACGGCTATAAGAAGAGGCAGCTCTGCATGCAGATATTTTAATGGATGCTCCTGATCTGATTCCCCTGCTGGAAGCAGCGAACCAGGGCAAGTTGTGTGCAGCATAAATTAGTTTGCTTTGGAGCCATCCCTCCTGAGTGAAGACAAAAAATGTGTGAGCCGGAGGCTAAAAATGTGTGAGCTAGCTCACACTAACTCAGCTTAGAGGGAACACTGCCCACGTCCCTCAGCCTTTCCTCACGGGGCTTCTTGGTCTCCAGGCCCCCAATCATCCTTCTCACTCTCCTCTGCACCTGCTCCATTCTGTCCACATCCTTTTGGAAGTGAGGCCTCCAGAACTGCACACAAGACTCTAGGAGTAGCCTGACCAATGCCGTGTACAGCGGGACTATCACAACTTACGATTTGGATGTCCCTGCTTCCCTTCTGAGAGCTGTTCATTTTCCCTTATCGCATCATTCAAAGATTCTAGTGCGAAAATAAACAATAGTGGCGAAATCGGACACCCTTGTCTCGCTCCTTTTTGAATTTCTATATTATTTGTCGTATCTCCGTTAACTATTACTTTGGCATATTGCTTTTTATAAATGGCTTTAACCATCGTAAGAAAGTATAGTCCACTATCCATCTTACTTAACTTTTGCAAAACAAAGTTCCACGATAAGTTGTCAAATGCCTTTTCTGCGTCTAGGAACATTAACATAAGAACTTAACTTCTGAGATCTGATGCAATCAGGCCAGCCTAGGCCATCCGGGCTATTCACAATGATATCATGAATTCCCTGTCCTCTTTCTTCTCCAAAGAGGGGGAAACCCTTCAGTTACTCGGTCGAGCCCTGGCCGGTCGCCTCGATCCAAGACAAGACTGGGGAAATTCATGTCCTGTGCATCCCTAAACATCCCCTAAGCACTGGGAAGTGCAAACCAGCCTTTATGATCCATTCCTTTTGAGGAGGAAATGCCAGAGACAAGAACACAGCTCTCTATAATACTCTGTTCACAAAAGTTTATGCTGAGCAGGTATTATAAGAGGGGCAGCGGCAGGCACACGATTCAGCACCAGACCCCAGAACAACTCGAGTTCTCCCCCCCCCCCACCCCCGAATCCCAGATAGGTGTTCTCTGAGTACAGCAAAATCCAAACTGTTTCTCTTTGTAGCAACATTTGGGGTCAACCCAAGCAGATTTGTTGCCCCAGAAGGTCGGACCAGAACCAACGGGTTGAAATTAAATCCGAAGAGTTTTCGGCTAAACGTTAGGAAGAACTTCCTGACAGTTAGAGCGGTTCCTCAGTGGAACAGGCTTCCTCGGGAGGGGGTGGCTTTTCAAACAGAAGTTTTCAAGCAGAGGCTAGATGGCCATCTGACAGCAATGTGGATTCTGTGAACTTAGGCAGATCATGAGAGGAAGGGCAGGAAGGGTTGCCTCAGGGCTTAGTTCTCGTGGCCCTTTCTTACCCGCCCAGGGAAATACCGGTCGCCACTTTGGCCAGGGATCCTAGAGGGTTTTTTTGTCATCTTCTGGGTGTGGAACAGCGGTCACTGCGGATGTGGGGGAAAGGGGCCCTGCTGGTGGACCTCCTGATGGAACCTGGTATTTCTGGCCACTGTGTGACACAGAGTGTTGGACTGGATGGGCCACTGGCCTGATCCAACACGGGCTTCTCTTATGTTCTTATGTAGGAACTCCTGGTGTGGGGCAAGTGATGCTCTGTATTCTTGGTGCTTGGGTTAGGGCAACAGTGGGAGGGCTTCTAGTGTCCTGATCCCACTGGTGGACCTCCTGATGGCACCTGGTATTTTTGGCCACTGTGTGACCCAGAGTGTTAAACTGGATGGGCCATTGGCCTGATCCAACATTGGCTTCTCTTATGTTCTTACATTATCGGGAGCCATCTGTGTTAAAAGTTTTCATCGGGTAGCTGTGAGCAAGGTTTGAGTCCAGTAGCACTTTAAAGGCCAGATTTCCAGGGAACTTTGACTCTTGGAAGCTTATACACCCAGGAAAGCTTGATGGTCTTCAAACTGCTACTAGATTCTAACCTGTGTGACAGAGCAATATAAACAAAAGACAAGTTATTACCCCAAGGAGCCTCCAGTCCAAATTTAGATGTGAGAGAAGAAAGGAGACAGAGGGGGAAAGGCAAGCATACCAAAGGGATGAACCTGAGAAATTTTCAACACCATCAATTTGTTTTTGACTCCAGAAGCATTCCTGGTAGATTGCTGGAGGTAAAGGGGCTCAGGTGCTGAATTCATAGGCGCTACGTTGCTCTCATTCCAAAGGTAGAAGCAGGAGTAAGCCCTGACACTAAAAAAAATGAAATTCTTGCCACATCACCGATGGCTATTAGATTCTTCCGGCTTGAACGGGGGTGGGGGGAGAAGAGATTGGATTATACCCCCCTTTCACTACCTGAAGGAGTCTCAGAGCGGCTTACAAACTCCTTTCCCTTCCCCTCCCCACAACAGACACCCTGTGAGGTAGAAGAAGAAGAAGAAGAAGAAGAGACTGGATTTATACCCCGCCCTTCACTCCCCAAGGGAGTCTCAGAGTGGCTTACAAACTCCTTTCCCTTCCCCTCCCCACGACAGGCATCCTGTGAAGTAGAAGAAGAAGAGATTGGATTTATAGCCCACCCTTCACTCCCCAAAGGAGTCTCAGAGCGGCTTACAAACTCCTTTCCCTTCCCCTCCCCACAACAGGCATCCTGTGAGGTAGAAGAAGAAGAGATTGGATTTATAGCCCACCCTTCACTCCCCAAAGGAGTCTCAGAGCGGCTTACAAACTCCTTTCCCTTCCCCTCCCCACAACAGGCACCCTGTGAGGTAGAAGAAAAAGATATTGGATTTGTACCCCACCCTTCACTACCTGAAGGAGTCTCAGAGCGGCTTACAAACTCCTTTCCCTTCCCCTCCCCACAACAGACACCCCTGTGAGGTAGAAGAAGAAGAGATAGGATTTATAGCCCACCCTTCACTCCCCAAAGGAGTCTCAGAGTGGCTTACAAACTCCTTTCCTTCCCCTCCCCACGACAGGCATCCTGTGAAGTAGAAGAAGAAGA
The DNA here is from genome assembly GCA_029375565.1 of Gekko gecko. Classification (NCBI taxonomy): domain Eukaryota; kingdom Metazoa; phylum Chordata; class Lepidosauria; order Squamata; family Gekkonidae; genus Gekko; species Gekko gecko. The sequence continues at coordinate 1,474 of JAPDNY010001858.1, read as the reverse complement.
GATTGGATTTATAGCCCACCCTTCACTACCCAAAGGAGTCTCAGAGCGGCTTACAAACTCCTTTCCCTTCCCCTCCCCACAACAGGCATCCTGTGAGGTAGAAGAAGAAGAGATTGGATTTATAGCCCACCCTTCACTCCCCAAAGGAGTCTCAGAGCGGCTTACAAACTCCTTTCCCTTCCCCTCCCCACAACAGGCACCCTGTGAGGTAGAAGAAAAAGATATTGGATTTGTACCCCACCCTTCACTACCTAAAGGAGTCTCAGAGCGGCTTACAAACTCCTTTCCCTTCCCCTCCCCACAACAGGCATCCTGTGAGGTAGAAGAAGAAGAGATTGGATTTATAGCCCACCCTTCACTCCCCAAAGGAGTCTCAGAGCGGCTTACAAACTCCTTTCCCTTCCCCTCCCCACAACAGGCACCCTGTGAGGTAGAAGAAAAAGATATTGGATTTGTACCCCACCCTTCACTACCTGAAGGAGTCTCAGAGCGGCTTACAAACTCCTTTCCCTTCCCCTCCCCACAACAGACACCCCTGTGAGGTAGAAGAAGAAGAGATAGGATTTATAGCCCACCCTTCACTCCCCAAAGGAGTCTCAGAGTGGCTTACAAACTCCTTTCCCTTCCCCTCCCCACGACAGGCATCCTGTGAAGTAGAAGAAGAAGAGATTGGATTTATAGCCCACCCTTCACTACCCAAAGGAGTCTCAGAGCGGCTTACAAACTCCTTTCCCTTCCCCTCCCCACAACAGGCACCCTGTGAGGTAGAAGAAAAAGATATTGGATTTGTACCCCACCCTTCACTACCTAAAGGAGTCTCAGAGCGGCTTACAAACTCCTTTCCCTTCCCCTCCCCACAACAGGCACCCTGTGAGGTAGAAGAAAAAGATATTGGATTTGTACCCCACCCTTCACTACCTAAAGGAGTCTCAGAGCGGCTTACAAACTCCTTTCCCTTCCCCTCCCCACAACAGACACCCTGTGAGGTAGAAGAAGAAGAGATTGGATTTATAGCCCACCCTTCACTCCCCAAAGGAGTCTCAGAGTGGCTTACAAACTCCTTTCCCTTCCCCTCCCCACGACAGGCATCCTGTGAGGTAGAAGAAGAAGAGATTGGATTTATAGCCCACCCTTCACTCCCCAAAGGAGTCTCAGAGCGGCTTACAAACTCCTTTCCCTTCCCCTCCCCACAACAGGCATCCTGTGAGGTAGAAGAAGAAGAGATTGGATTTATAGCCCACCCTTCACTCCCCAAAGGAGTCTCAGAGCGGCTTACAAACTCCTTTCCCTTCCCCTCCCCACAACAGGCACCCTGTGAGGTAGAAGAAAAAGAGATTGGATTTGTACCCCACCCTTCACTACCTAAAGGAGTCTCAGAGCGGCTTACAAACTCCTTTCCCTCCCCCTCCCCACAACAGACACCCTGTGAGGTCGGTGGGGCTGAGAGAGCTCTGACAGAAACTACTCTTTTCAA
>JAPDNY010001857.1:0-12229 GCA_029375565.1 Gekko gecko | reverse complement strand
GCCAACTTTTTAAAATTCCAATATATTCCAATAATTCCAATATATTAAAACCTAGCATACAAGAAAAGGGGAGGGGAAAAGAAAAGAGAAAGAGAAAAGAGACAAACCAACCAACAAACCCAACTTGAAGTTACAAAATATTAGTCACAGTACAACTGAGTGACAATATCCCTTGGGGTCAGGGCTATTTCGGGGCAGGAACGCACAGGAATGGAGTTCTGGCTGGCTGCAGAGTTGGCCACGCCCAGCAGGAACTCATTAGCATAATAGGCGACTCCCAGCAGCAGAAACTCATCAGGATTGGCTACATTACGGGGTGTGTGGCTTAACATGCAAAGGAGTCCCTGCTCTAAAAAAGCCCTGGGGTTTGACAACAAACAAGGTAAACAGAATAAGAAGCAAAAGGTGGGTGTGGCTGGATGACCATGCTTCCGGTAACATGGGGGTGTGCCCTAATATGCTAATATGCTGTGCTGTCAGAGGTGTGGCCTGATATGCTAATGAATTTCTGCTGTTGGGTGAGGCCTATTATGCTAATGAGTTCCTGCTGGGCTTTTTCTACAAACCCCCCCCTGCTTGGTGTTATACAGTAGTGTCCATGGAGTTACAGTATATATTTAAAGGCCACAAAATCCCTCAAAGGCTATAGATTGGGGTGCTATGGTTTGTGAAGGCAAGAATTCAAATGCTGGATGCCACGTTTTGACAAAACCAGCAAGGTAAGTTCTGGGGATATTTTATATTTGCTGCATTCCTCAGCCTGACCCGCATCGCAGGGGTGTTTTGCGAGAATGAAGACAGGGTATCACCTTAACCAGCTCTTCAGTAAGATAAGGGAAAGCTGTGTCTCACAGTAACTGCCTCACCCTGGTGTCACCCACCCCCACCTCCACGAGTCAGGAGAAATGTTCCTTCTAAGCCGTGGAGTCTTGTGAGCAAAAATTCTACATGGTGAGCTCCTGGCATTAAAGCTGTGAGCGAGCGATTTGGCTACTGCATAAAACTAGTTTGCTCTGGGAGCCCCATCCTTCCCGAGCAGACAAAAATGTGTGAGCCGGAGGCTAAGAAACTGTGCGCCGGCTCACACTCACTCAGCTTAGAGGGGACACTGGTCATGCACTCAAATAGCCAATGTCCCTCCCCTCCTCAATCTCAGGTCATCTTTAATGTCAGCATAACAAACCACAGTTCCCCCCCCCGGGGCGAAATGTGAAAACTCGGGACACATGTGACCTAGGCGAGGCAGTTGTGGCTCAGTGGCAGAGCCTCTGCTTGGCATACAGAAGGTTCCAGGTTCAATCCCTGGCGTCTCTATTTAAAAGGACCAGGCAGGAGGTGATGGGAAGGACTTCAGATGGAGACCCCTGGAGAGCCATGAAGAGGGAGCGTGGCTCAGTGGCAGAGCCTCTGCTTGGCATGCAGAAGGTCCCTGGTTCAATCCCCGGCTTCTCCTGTTAAAAGGACCAGGCAGGAGGTGATGGGAAAGACCTCAGCCTGAAAAGCTGTAAAGAGGGGCTGCGGCTCAGTGGCAGAGCATCTGCTTGGCATGCAGAAGGTCCTTGGTTCAGTCCCCGGCATCTCCAGTTAAAAGGACCAGGCAGGAGGTGATGGGAAAGACCTCAGCCTGAGACCCTGTAGAGCTGTAAAGAGGGGCTGTGGCTCGGTGGCGGAGCATCTGCTTGGCATGCAGGAAGTCCCAGGTTCAGTCCCCGGCATCTCCAGTTAAAAGGACCAGGCAGGAGGTGATGTGAAAGACCTCTGCCCAAGTCCTTGGAGAGTGGCTGCCAGTCTGAGTAGACAGCACTGACTTTGATGGACCGAAGGCCTGATTCCGGAGAAGGCAGCACCATGTGTGTTCATGTTTGTAGATGGCCTGTGGCCCATAAGAACATAAGAGAAGCCAATGTTGGATCAGGCCAGTGGCCAATCTGACAGCTCTGAGAGAACTACGGCTTGCCCAAGGTCATCCAGCCAGGTGCAAGTGGAGGAGTGGGGGGGAATCAAACCCGGTTCTCCCAGATCAGAGTCCGCGCACTTAACCACCACACCAAACTGGCAGCCTCTAATAATTCCCCTTGCTGAGACGTCCCATTTACCCACAGGTTTCCCCCGAGATCTTTGGTGGTGGAAGGGAAGTGTAGCCCTGTGCGGAATCACTAAGTGATGCTCCGGAAGCCGAGCACAGGCCTTCAGCATTCAGTGACATCGGGCGAGCGGCTTATCTCTGGTCCTCAAGAAATGCAGAGTCAGCCCCGAGCCTGTGATGAGCGCTGTGCTCGAAGGGTGACATCATCACTAGCCAATCCGAGTGAGCCTGCAGATCGTCCCCCCCTCCTCAGGGTCTCGTGTTCATCCCCCCTCCCCCTCCTTCCTGGGGTCTTTCTCCTTCGCCCTCCTTCCGCCACACGTTTTGCAAAAAGCTCTGTTGCTGTGTGACCCGAGAGGTCAGATTAGAAGGGCTTCATTGAGGATCATCTGATGCCCTGCACACATACCTCCCCCCATCTATCCAGCAGGCCGATAATCCCGCTGAGATGCCTTTACGGGCAAAATAACTGCCTGGTGTGTGTGTATGTGTGTCTGAGGTTGCATTGCGGAAAAAACGCCAGGGAGAGGGACAAAAGGAAACTCTAAATGGCCAGCATATCGGTGTCTGGCAACCGGAGAGGTGGCAGATAAAGCGTGGCGTACCCGTGTGTTCAATAAGTAATGCTCGGACAAAAGGTGTCCCGGGAAACGAGGATATAGATACGCGCCGGCTTATGTGCCAGGTGATCCAGCAGCTGGTCTGCTAGAAATCCAGCCAGGGCGCCCTGTGTGACTCCCCGCACCAGTGTTCCCTCTAAGCTGAGTGAGTGTGAGCCAGCTCACAGTTTTTTAGCCTCCAGCTCACACATTTTTGTCTTAGCTCAGGAAGGAGGGCTCCAGAGCAAACTAACTTATGCAGTAGCCAAATCACTTGCTCACAACTTTAATGCCAGAAGCTCACAAAGTAGAATTTTTGCTCATAAGACTTCACAGCTTAGAGGGAACATGGCACTCCAGGAACTGGAAAGCGGGAAGGCCTACATAACTTTGGGTAGATTAAGAACATAAGAGAAGCCAAAGTTGGATCAGGCCAAAGGACCATCCAGTCCAAAACTCTGTCACCACAGTGGCCAAAAATACCAGGTGCCATCAGGAGGTCTGGCAGTGGGGCCAGGACACTAGAAGCCCTCCCACTAAGAACATAAGAGAAGCCAATGTTGGATCAGGCCAATGGCCCATCCAGTCCAGCACTCTGTGTCACACAGTGGCCAGAAATACCAGGTGCCTTCAGGAGGTCCAGCAGTGGGGCCAGGACACCAGAAGCCCTCCCACTAAGAACATAAGAGAAGCCAATGTTGGATCAGGCCAATGGCCCATCCAGTCCAGCACTCTGTGTCACACAGTGGCCAGAATTACCCAGGGGCCATCAGGAGTTCCAGCAGTGGGGCCAGGACACCAGAAGCCCTCCCACTAAGAACATAAGAGAAGCCAATGTTGGATCAGGCCAATGGCCCATCCAGTCCAGCACTCTGTGTCACACAGTGGCCAGAAATACCAGGTGCCTTCAGGAGGTCCAGCAGTGGGGCCAGGACACCAGAAGCCCTCCCACTAAGAACATAAGAGAAGCCAATGTTGGATCAGGCCAATGGCCCATCCAATCCAACACTCTGTGTCACACAGTGGCCAGAAATACCCAGGGGCCATCAGGAGTTCCAGCAGTGGGGCCAGGACACCAGAAGCCCTCCCACTAAGAACATAAAGAAACCAATGTTGGATCAGGCCAGTGGCCCATCCAATCCAACACTCTGTGTCATACAGTGGCCAAAAATACCCAGGTGCCCTCAGGAGGCCCAGCAGTGGGGCCAGGACACTAGAAGCCCTCCCACTGTTGCCCCCACCCCCCAAGCACCAAGAATATAGAGCACCCTTGCCCCAGACTGAGAGTTCCTATCTAATAAGAACATAAGAGATGCCAGTGTTGGATCAGGCCAATGGCCCACCCAGTCCAACACTCTGTGTCACACAGTGGCCAGAAATACCAGGTGCCCTCAGGAGGTCCAGCAGTGGGGCTAGGACACTAGAAGCTCTCCCACTGTTGCCCCCCTGAAGCATCAAGAATCAAGCGCATCCCTTGCCCCAGAGTCCCTATCTATCCCTTGTGGCTAATAGCCACTGATGGACTTCTGCTCCAGATGCTTATCTGATTTCCTCTGAAGCCGTCCATGCTTGTAGCCACCACCATCTTATGTGGCAGTGAATTCCATGTGTTCATCACTCTTTGGGTGAAGAAGGACTTCCTTTTATCCATTCTAACCCGACCACTCAGCAATTTCATGGAGTGCCCGCGAGTTCTTGTATTGCGAGAAAGGGAGAAAAGTACTTCTTTCTCAACCTGCTCAATCCCATTCATAATCTTATAAACCTTGATCATGTCACCCCTCAGCCATCGTTTCTCCAAGCTAAAGAGCCCCAAGTGCCTCAGCCTTTCTTCATAGAGAAAGTGTTCCATGCCTTTGATCATTCTAGTTGCCCTTCTCTGCACCTTTTCCAATGCTATAATATCCTTTTTGAGGTGGGGCGACCAGAACTGTACACAGACCCTTAGCCAAGATTTTGTGTCTTGTGGGGCAAAAATTTTTCAAGTGGGGCTGCCATTATTTATTTTATTAATCACATTTATACTCCCGCCCTCCCTGCAATGCAGGCTCCGGGCGGCTCACAATCAGTGCGTTTACAACTAAAATAATACAATTATCCAGACAAAGTTATCCTTTATCAGGCCAATGGTCTATCCAGTCCCTTTCTCACAATTATTCCTTTCTCACAAGACAAGAACTCGTGGGCACTCAATGAAACTGCTGAGCAGTCGGGTTAGAACGGATAAAAGGAAGTCCTTCTTTACCCAAAGAGGGATTAACACGTGGAATTCACTGCCGCAGGAGGTGGTGGCAGCCAGTATTCCCTCTAAGCTGAGTTAGTGTGAGCGAGCTCAGAGTTTTTTAGCCTCCGGCGCACACATTTTTGTCTCAGCTCAGGAAGGATAGCTCCGGAGCCAACTAATTGATGCAGCAGCCAAATCGCTCACTCACAACTTTAACGCCAGTAGCTCACAAAGTAGAATTCTTGCTCACAAGACTCCACAGCGTAGAGGGAACACTGGTGGCAGCTACAAGCATGGGCAGCTTCAAGAGGGAATTAGATAAACATCTGGAGCAGAGGTCCATCAGTGGCTATTAGTAAAGGTAAAGGTATCCCTTGCTTGAAAGCCAGTCGGACCCAGCTCTAGGGGGAGGTGCTCATCTCCGTTTCAAAGCCAAAGGGCCAGCGCTGTCCGAAGACGTTTCCATGGTCATGTGGCTGGCATGACTAAACGCCAAGACGCACGGAACGCTGTTACCTTCCCACCAAAGTGGAGGAGGAGGCGGAGGAGGAGATTGGATTTCTACCCCGCCCTTCACTTGGAGTCTCAGAGCGGCTTACAAACTCCTTTCCCTTCCCCTCCCCACAACAGACGCCCTGCGAGGTAGGTGGGGCTGAGAGAACTCTAACACAAACTGCTCTTTCAGGAACAGCCCGTGCCAGAGTTTGTGACTGACCCAAGGTCACATCAGCAGGTGGAAGTGGAGGAGTGGGGAATCAAACCCGGTTCTCCCAGATTAGAACCCGCACACTTAACCACTACACCAAACCACTACACCAACTCACTACACGTATTTATCTTCTTGCAATTTATCTTCTTGCAATGTCTTGCTTTTGAATTGCTAGGCTGGCAGGAGCTGGGATAAGAGAAGGGAGGTTCACTCTGTCACACGGCACTCGGGTCTCCGACTGCCGAACTCCTGACCTTCCACAGTCTGCCGCTAGCCGTCTTAACCACTGAGCCACTGTGGCCCTTCAGTGGCTATTAGCCACAAGGTATAGACACAAGGTATAGAACACCCTGCTCAGTTCCAACTCCAGGAATTTCCCAGCCTGGAAGTTGGCATCTCTAGTGCCTGTATCCACTCTCCCCCCCCCCATTCATCTAGTGTTGTGTTGTGTAGAGAGTCTGAGGGGGCAATTATCTGAAGGGTTAGGGTCTCTGTTTGTGGTGGGGGAACCTGAGGACTAGAGCTTTCCCCTTCCCCAAGGTGTTGGTTGCCCACCGGTAATCCTATAGATGGTTTCCCCTTCCTGCTCCGTGACAAAGCCGCCTTGGTCTCCCTTCTTCTTCTTCGAGGACCGCTTTCCAAAATCCTTTTATTACCCTTCCGTCTGACTCCCTCCATCTGCTCCCTATGAAACGATCAGCCGAATGCCAAGTTCCCAGCTGCTTGGCAAGGGTTCTCCCAAGAATGGAGGACGAGAGAGATGCGTATGGCAGCGATCCAGCCTGCGACCCCCTACGATTGTTTGTATTTTGCAAAATCTCGCGGCCGGCGCTTCTCACAATGCCCAGGAAACAATCTGTTTCTTCCCATCTAACACTGGTACGCTGCGCTTCCTAGAAGGGGCAGCGTGACGACGTGCAAAAATAAAACAAAATAATCCAGATTAAAAGTCCAGGGCGCCGATCTAAAAAGCGCCCAAATCTATTTAAAAGGATAAGAGACTCAGCCGGGGAATAAACAGCCTCCCTGGGCAATCCCTGCATCAAATCTTCCCTTCCCTTTCATTGGCTTTTCCCTCCGTTGTTATACCAAACCCTTGTTGGAACTGAAATTCCCTCTGCATTACATGCTGTTTTCATTTTCTTTGATCGTCGGGTTTTCTGGTACCTTCTGCATTGCATGCCGCTTTTGCTTTCTTTGATCATCGGGTTTTCTGGTCCCTTCTGCATTGCATGCCGCTTTCGCTTTCTTTGACCACCGGGTTTTCGGGTACCTTCTACACAGATTTATGACCATTTCAGGGGTGACTCCACAGTCAGTACGGTGTTGCCCCGGGGCATTTGAATGTGGTTTTGAGCTGCAGAGGCCCTTTCAAACTGAGAGCCAGTTTGGTGAAGTGGTTAAGTGCGCGGACTCTAATCTGGGAGAACCCGGTTTGAGTCCCCACTCCTCCACTCGCACCTGCTGATGTGACCTTGGGTCAGTCACAAGCTCTGGCACAGCTGTCCTTGAGAAAGAGCCGTTTCTGTCAGAGCTCTCTCAGCCCCACCTACCTCCCAGGGTGTCTGTTGTGGGGAGGGGAAGGGAAAGGAGTTTGTCAGCCGCTCTGAGACTCAAAAGTGAAGGGCGGAGTATAAATCCAATTTCTTCTTCTTTCTCACTTCAAAAAGGATGTGGGCAAAATCGAGAGGGTGCCGAAGAGAGCGACAGGGATGATCCGGGGTCTGGAGACTCAGTCCTACGAGGAAAGGCTAAGGGCTCTGGGAATGTTTAGTTTGGAGAAGAGGTGATTGAGGGGGGACACAAATACCTCCCCCCCCAAACCCCCAGTGACCCCTGCTTTATGCCCAAAGGAAGGCAAAAAACCTCCAGGATCCCCAGCCAAACTAACTTGGAGAACAACTGCTGCCTCACCCCTAAGTGGCGATCAGCATTTCCTGGGACGTATAAGAGAGGGCCATGAGAACTAAGCACTGAGGCCACCCTCCTTGCCCCTCCCGCTCAGGATCTGCCTAAGTCCACAGAATCAGCATTGCTGTCAGGTGGCCATCTAGCCCCTGCTTGAAAACCTCCCAAGAAGGAGCGCCCACCACCTCCCGAGGAAGCCTGTCCCACTGAGGAACCGCTCTGTCAGGAAGCTCTTCCTCATGTTTAGCTGAAAATTCTTCTGATTTCATTTCAACTCGTTGGTTCCGGTCTGACCTTCTGGGGCAACGGAAAACAACTTCGCCCCATCCTCTCTAGTACAGCCCTTCAAGTCCTTGAAGATGACGATCGTATTCCCTCTCCGTCGTCTCCTCTCCGGGCTAAACAGACCCGGCTTCTTCAACCTTTCCTCATCGGACCTGGTCTCCAGACCCCTCACGCCATCTCTGTTGCCACCTGACTACTCCTAGTAGTCACAAAACCAAAAAAAGGACCCACGGTAAGTAGGAAAAGCCAACATATAACAAATACCATGTTACAGATGATTATAGGTAAAGGTAAAGGTTCCTTTGCTCGAAAGCCAGTCGAATCCGACTCTAGGGTTGCGGTGCTCATCTCCGTTTCAAAGCCAAAGAGCCAGCGCTGTCCGAAGACGTTTCCGTGGTCATGTGGCCGGCATGACTAAACACCAAGGTGCACGGAACGCTGTTACCTTCCCACTGGAGTGGTACCTATTTATCTACTTGCAATTTCTTGCTTTCGAACTGCTAGGTTGGCAGGAGCTGGAACTAGAGACGGGTGCTCACTCCGTCATGCGGCACTCTCGGGTCTCGAACAGTCATTTCATCATACATAATTTATCATATAAATTTCACAACATATAAGGTATCAAAAGCCTCCAAATATCAAATGTCATCTCCAAAGAATCTCAGAGGAGGACTGATATTAATTAAAGACGTTGTACAATATCTTTTGAGATTCTTTGGAGATGATATTTGATATCTGGATGTTTTTGATACCTTATATCAAACGTGTAACGTGCATCTTGGATTTACATGAATTTTACTGCTGTATTGAATTTTTTTTTTTATTGTATGTAATATTTTTATTGTTTTTAGTTCTGAAACTCGGCTTGGCCGCTTGTTAGCCGCCCTGAGCTACTGGATAGGGCGGGGTATAAATCCCAAAATAAATAAATAAATAAATAAATAAAACAAATAAAATATATGTTGTGATATTTATATGATAAATTATATATGATGAAATGACTGTAAAAATATTATTCTGAAAATGTAAAAGTTATTTATGATATGTTATAATCATCTGTAATACGGGATTTGTTATATGTTGGCTTTTACTCCTAGTAGTCAGCCAGTGAAACTGAGTGCCCCTAGCGTATCTATGGAAGCGTCTGCAGGACTGGAAGACGCAATCCAAGCTTTGTTGAACCTGAGTAACACCACTGGAGATGGTTTCAGGCCTGGCTCTGGGCTGGGTATGCAACAGATCAGACCCCCCCCCAGTCCCACCTGCATGCTGTTCCCGCTATCGCCATGGTAACAAAAGAGGAGGAATTCAGGGATGCTCGCTTCCCTCGGTGGCCTAATATGCAGACAGGCCGGCAGCTGTACTGTGCAAACCCCCTGGGCTCGCGATCTTTGGGCTCAACGGCACCCACCTGGAATCTGCTCTCAGCATCACAGCTCACGGGGAGAGTGCTTCGAAGCACGCATAGATATCTTTATTTTTTTCTGGAGAGACAGTTTGCCGTAAGGGTTAGGAGCGCGGACTCTGATTTGGGAGAACCGGGCTTGGTTCCCCACTCCTCCACCACACGCAGCTGCTGCTGTGACCTTGGGTCAGTCACAAGTTCTCTCAGAGCTGTTCTCTCAAGGGCGGTCCTCGAAAGAGCTCTCTCAGCCTCACCGACCTCACAGGGGGCCTGTGGCGTTATATTTATGGCATTATACCCTGTTGAGGTTCCTCCCCTCTCCCAAACCCCACCCTAGGCTCCAGTTTGCTGTGTTGGGTAGGAGCGCGGACTCCTAATCTGGGAGAACCGGGTTTGATTCCCCCACTCCTCCACATGCAGCTGCTGGGGTGACCTTGGGTCAGTCACAAGTTCTCTCAGAGCTGTTCTCAAGAGCAGTCCTGGAAAGAGCTCTCTCAGCCCCACCTACCTCACAGGGTGTCTGTTGTGGGGAGAGGGGAAGGGTAAGGAGATTGTAAGCCACTCTGAGACTCCCTTGGGTAGTGAAGGGCGGGGTATAAATCCAATCTCTTCTCTTCTTCTACTTCACAGGGTGTCTATTGTGGGGAGGTGAAGGGAAAGGAGTTTGTAGGCCGCTCTGAGACTCCTTCAGTTAGTGAAGGGCGGGGTATAAATCCAATCTCCTCCTCCTCCTCCTCCTCCTCCTCCTCCTCCTCTTCTTCTTCTTCTTCTTCTTCTTCTTCTTCTTGTCTTGTCTGGCAACTGGTGGAAGCTGGAGGACCACCCCCCACCCACCCCGCTGGTGGTAAGTCTGCCAACCTCCAGGTGGTAGAAAGTACTCAGTGACAACCAGGATATATTTACAAAGGGAATATCACTCTTAGATTCTCAAAAAAAAAGATAAATATTAATACATTTCTGTACATTCAAGCAAGAATAAAACATCAACAACAACAACAAAAGAATCCACAGTGTCAACAAGCAGAGTCCAGTAATCTAAAGTTCTTCTCTACTTAGAAGGGCATGACAACAAGTTTGGATGGCACGCATACTTATGGTATGGAAAAGTAAAAATGGACAAATTCTTCAAACACCACTTTATAAGACAATCACTGTTCGAGACTTGGATGAGATATAGAAAATTCTTCTCAGAAGAAAGACCACTTTGGATAGTACCAGCAGAAGTGATTAATCCATATTCAAGAAATCAAGGGTTAGATTGGCTACCTTATAAAAGTCTTTTAAAATTAGAAGGGAAAAATTTTGTGTTAAAAGATAGATTTGATGTGGAATTTGAATATGATTGGTTGAAGTATAGACAGATTTATGACTTATTTAAGACCGATAAAAGAGAACATGGTTTTAGAGAAAATAATATGGAAATTGAAACTGTATGGCTTGAAAAGGGGAAAAAATGATTTCTAAACTGTACAAGGTTTTATTGAAATGGTATACTGAGGATGAAATTGTAAAAGAGCAAATGATAAAATGGGCGGTAAATGTTAATAACGAGATATTAATGACATCTTGGGAATATTTGTGGAAAGGTCAATGAAAATTTCAACATGTGTAAATGTTAAAGAGAATTGCTATAAAATGATGTATAGATGGTATATGACGCCTAAAAAAATTGCTATTATAAATGAAAGTATGTCTCAACAAATGTTGGAAATGTAAGAAACATGAAGGGTCTTTTTACCATATGTGGTGGACATGCGATAAAGCAGTATGTTATTGGACTAAGATCCACAATGAGATACAAAAAATTCTGAAATGTACTTTTAAGAAAGACCCACAGATGTTATTGCTAGGTCTTAAAATGGAAGAAATAAATGTAGCCAAGAGAACACTATTATGGTACTTGATTACAGCAGCTAGACTGACTTTTGCTCAATGTTGGAAACAAGATAAAGTACCTGAAACATGGGAATGGATTAAAAAGACGTTGTTTATGGCAGAAATGGACAAACTAACAAGAAAGTTAAACAATGAAGAAGATGAAACTTTTTTGAAGACTGGAAAGACTTTCGAGAATATCTGTTGAGAAATTGGGATATTAAAGCGTGGTTTGATTTGTTTTGATAGTTATTAAGAAGAAAATGAAAGAGAGTTAGTTTTTTGAACTGTTACCGTTAGTAAGAGAATATAAGTTTAGAAGTAATTGTAATAGAGTAAGAGAGACACTAATGGGGTTGGAGCAGTGCGGGAAGCCTTGTTTGGGGGGGAGAGGGAGTAAGAAAAATGGATATGCAGTGATTTGTTTAAATTGTATGAACATGTGATATATCCAATAAAAAACTGAGATACCAAAAAAATAATAATAATAAAGTTCTTCTCTACTGCAGGAGTCTGTCTGGCCCTCTTCACCTCAAGCATCACCCAGTGCAAATAGTACAACAGACAAAGAACTCTCCTTTGTGTCTTCCTTGTACTAATATCGGCTTGTAGACAAATAGCAAAAAAGGTCACGAATCAGAAGAAGAAGAGCAGAAGAAAAAGAAGAAGAGAAGAGATTGGATTTATACCCTGCCCATCACTACCCAGAGGAGTCTCAGAGTGGCTTACAAGCTCCTTCCCCTTCCCCTCCCCACAACAGACACCCTGTGAGGTAGGTGGGACTGTGAGAGCTCTTGACAGAAACTGCTCTTTTTTCAAGAACAGCTCTTGTCAGAACTACGGCTCGCCCAAGGTCATCCAGCCAGGTGCAAGTGGAGAAGTGGGGAATCAAACCCGGTTCTCCCAGATTAGAGATTGGATTTATACCCCGCCCTTCACTACCCAGAGGAGTCTCAGAACGAGCTTACAAACTCCTTCCTTCCCCTCCCCACAACAGACACCCTGTGAGGTCGGTGGGCTGAGAGAGCTCTGACAGAAACTGCTCTTTTTCAAGAACACCTCTTGTCAGAACTATGGCTTGCCCAGGGTCATCCAGCCAGGTGCAAGTGGAGGAGTGGGGAATCAAACCCAGTTGTCC
>JAPDNY010001856.1:0-12264 GCA_029375565.1 Gekko gecko | reverse complement strand
AAATATTTAGGAATTATCATGACAAATAACAATAAAAACCTTTATAAAAATAGTTATATAAAACTTTTAGAAGAAATAAAAAGAGATCTTAGTAGGTGGCAGGATCTACATATTTCATTCATGGGTAGAATTGCTACAAATAAAATGAACATCTTACCACGCTTTTTATTTATGGCCCAATGTCTTCCTATATTAACAAATAAAAAATTTCTCGAGGAATTAAATCGTCTAGTTAGGTCCTTTGTATGGCAAGCTAAAAAACCTAGAATTAACAGAAGATTGCTTACAGATAAGAAAGAAAAGGGGGTCTCGGCCTGCCAAATTGGAACCTATACTACCAAGTGGCAGCAATGGGATGGATAAGAGGTTGGATCCAATTAGAAGAAGAAAGAACTTTAAAATTAGAAGGACATGACCTGACCATGGGCTGGCATGCCCATATTTGCTACAATATAGCAAACGTCAGCAAATTTTTGAAAATCATGTAATAAGAAGCCCATTGATTAAAATATGGAGAGAAATTAAAAATAGGTATTATCTTAAAATACTGAAATGGTTGTCTCCTATAGAAGCATACACGCTACCACCATTATGGACAAAAGAAAAAAAATTAACATATGAAACCTTATTGACTGAAAATAAAGAATTAAAACCTTTAGAGTCAAAAGAAATTCAGAAAGCAAATTTAACCATGTGGGAAAAAATCAATTAAACTCCAGGTATATTAAAGATAAGAAAGTTAACTTTATGAATACCCAGACACAACTTGATAAGATTTGGCTCTCTTCATCAGATAAATTGATACAGAAACTGTATAACCTCCTCCTATCTGAGGAATTATTAGAAGAAACTGTTAAACCAAATATGATTCAGTGGATGAAAGATATAGGATATAACATCTCTCTCGAACAATGGTCCAGGCTTTGGAAATCTCTTAAACTACTCAGAGCTACAAACTATAAAGAAAACATCTTTAAGATGCTTTATAGGTGGCACTGGACCCCAGATAAAGTAGCAAAATGCTACAAAAACTCATCAGACATTTGTTGGAGGTGTAAAAAAGAGGTGCGAACGTATATACATATCTGGTGGAATTGTTGTAAAATTAGAAGTTTTTGGAAAATGATTAAAAAAAAATTGAAGAAATTACCAAAGTGAAATTACAATTTAACCCAGAAATATTTTTACTCAATATATTGCTGGTAGGAATTAAAAAAGAAGATCAAAGAATTGTTTTATATATGATGACAGCAGTGAGAATTGCAGTAGCCAAATGCTGGAAAAAAGAGATTGTCCCCAATATAAAAAGGAATAATAGATGATACGTTGGAAATAGCTGAATCAGACAAATTAAATCTCATACTCTCAGGAAGAGATGAGTTAATACATGTAAACAGATGGAAAAAAGTATACGAATGGATTGAAGGGAAATTATGGGGGGGGGGGGGGAAGAGGAATACCCATAACCACACCAACTATATTTAGACATGCTTACCAGGATTGTAAGTTAACAAATGTATATTATCAATATGGATTTTTTTTATATATATATATATATATATATATATATATATATATATATATATACACACACACATATATACATATATATAAGTATATATGTATATATATATATATATATATATATGTGTGTGTGTATATATATATATATGTGTGTGTGTATATATATATATATATATATGTATATATGTGTGTGTGTGTGTGTGTGTTTGTTTTTTTGTTTTGTATGTATATTTGGAAAACCTATAAATAAAATTTCAAAAAAAAAAAAAAGAAGGCAACTGTTCCAGAAGTTCTGGTCAGCAAAATGACCAGCAGCATGCACAGAGTGCCTTCATTGTTTCACGGTCGGATTTTACAACCAGCTGCCTGTTTAGTCACAAGCAAGCCCTCCTTCCGTATTCAGTAGGGTTTGCTCTCAAGTAAATGGGTATAGGATGGCACTTTGAAAGAGGTCTGGCTTTCTTTAGGCAAAGAAGTTTACAGGATGGGGTGGGTGGGTGAAGTTGCCAGTTCCAGGATGGGCAGGGACATCTCCCTGCCTGATGAACTAGACCAGCAGTTTCCAACCTTCATGGTATGGTGACCCTCAAGTCCAAATTTACTTGGTATTGCAACCAAACTCTTTGGCATTGACCCAAACTCTTTGGCACCCAAGGCAAACTATGACCTTGGCATCTAAAGGTTCAGCATTCTGTTCTCTACAGTGGCTCAGCAGACATTTTTGAGAAGCCAACAAACATGGCTCAAAGACTCCAGCTGCCCCACTATGAACTCCAAGCAAGCATCATCCCAGGATCACAGCCTTTGCGTATGGAGGCAACATTCCAGCCTTCGACCATCCTCTCCTTCTCCATTACACCCACTAATTCCCTGCAGAATTCTAAGAAACTCAGGCCCCAGTCACACGGGCCAGTTAACACAGGGCAGAGGCGTGGCTGTTCGCCCCAGAGCAAAATAAAGCGCGATAGCCCAATCACACAGTCCCCTGAGTCTCTGCGCTTAGGCTGTTAGCTGCTGATCACATGGCGATGCTGAAGCATGGCAAAGAAGTGGCGCGGCGCGATCACACAAGTGGCGATTGCAAGCCACCGCTTCCAGATCAGACAGGCAATTCCCCCCCCCACGGTTTCACATTTGTGCGCATGCGCCGTTCCGTGGAGTGGCACTACTTTCAGTTTTGTGTTTGTGTGCATGTGCAGTTCGGTGTTTGTGCACATCCTGTGGAGACTTACACAAAACATCCGGTTTGTGATGGGACGTAGACGGGTACTGGATGCCACGGGATACTAACGGTCCCGCGATCAGACGCTCACCTTTGCCCCGCGTTTCCCAGATATTAGTGCATTTTCCTAGGTATTTTTTAACTCTGCATCTTCGGTGGGATGTCACGGGTTGGCCATGGGAGCACTGCGCTTCCCAGATGTTGCGGTGTGATCATGCCCTGAAAATCCACCTGACATTCGTGCCTTCTGCACGGCAAATTCTCCATGTGACTGGGGCCTCACTGTGGCAACCATCTCGATACATTTTACTTGATCAACTGTGAAGAAAAAATATCAACAAATGTATGACATAGGAGAGACTGTTTCCAGGGTCACTTCTTGGTTTCCAAAATGGGGAAGAGAGCAGTGGAAAGGGCAGGAGCATCCATTTTGGTGGACTGACCTGCAATCTGCTTCCAGAGGCTTCACAATCCACTTTTGGATCCTGACCCACCAGCTGCCAAACATCGAGCTCGGCTGCTGGTGTTGGTGGGCCTGGTTTAAAGAGAAGAGAAGCTCCCCTGCTTCTGTGGGCTTGGGCTTGCCTTCCTCAGTCATGCTGCTGAGTTGAATTGACAAAAGGCAGAGGCGGAACTAGCAGGGTCCCTTGCCTGCTGTCTGGCCAGGGTCGTGAGGAGGCAGGCAGAAGGCAGCTGAGGGCAGCCTGAAGTTGGTGGGCCATTTCCCCGTTGCTCTCATGGCCCAGCCATTAGCTGAAGCCCGGAAAGACATCAGACTGGAATGCTTCCTGTTGTTTCCACGCCTTAGAAATGTGCAACTGGATGGGCTGTGTATTAAAAAGACAGACATGACACGGTCAGATCACACTCTGTTAGTATCTGAGTGCAGCTCTTTGCTCCAGGGCTCACACGTCATCTTGGCCACATCAGGACCAATAGGCTATTTACCTAAAGCAGTCTCTGGAGACACATCAGAATCTCTGTTCACTTTCCATTGAGAGACTTGGTGCTTTCACATTTGCTAAATATGTGATTTGCCCTGTGAAACAGATGGGTTGAGGGTGCATCAAACGGGTGCGATCATGTAGCAACATATGGGAAGTGTAGCGTACCCGTCAACAACCCGTACCGTTGGCCCGAAGAAGCGGATTTTAAAAGTACCAGCAAAGGGGTAGTAGCAACCGGAAAACGCGGGTCACAGGCCAGCATCGGATCGCGGAAGCGTAGTTAATCCAGCGCATCCAGCACGCGCATGTGTCCCATTGCACCAGATGTGTTTTTCCAAGCCTCCACAGTATGCGAAGAAATGTAAGAATGTGCATGCGCAAGACCCCTTGATGCGCTTCAACATCGCCATGTGATCACCGGCTATCGGCGTCTGTGCAGCATCTCGGGGATCTGTCTGATCGTGCTACTGTGCATCTTTTGCTCCGGCTCTACTTTGCCTCCCTTCAGCCACGCAGTATCCCGCTGGTGTGACCGGGACCAATGCCATTTCAATCCACTTCGGTGACCATTTGCAAGTGGGGCCCAGTCTGCATCTAGCATTTGCTCCGCTGTTTTACCGCACCCACACTGGAACAGAAAAAGATGCAGCTCAAACCCACATTCAGGCCCAATCTGCATCTAGCATTTGCTCTGCTGTCTTACCAAACCCACGCTGAAACAGAAATTCCCCTCTACACTGCATGCCACTTTCGCTTTGATCGATCATTGGACTTTGTGGCAGTGTCCAGACTGCATGCCGCTTTCACTTTGTTTGATCGCTCGGTTTTATGGTAGCTGTCTGCATAGATTTATGGCCATTTTATGGCCATAGAGGGTGACTCTGCAATCAGTACAGTGTTGGCCTAGGGGTATTTGAAAGCTGTTTTGAGCCACAGATTGGGCCTCAAATGCTAGATACAGATTGATGCTCTGATACTTGGGCAAAAACTCTATGGTAAATTTGGTTTCTACTATAGAGTTTTTGCCCAAATACCAGAGTGTCACCCCGATGTCCTGAATGTGATGTCATTTCCGGGGTGCATGGGCAATAATGTAGACATGTAACTGCACACTGGATGTATTTCCTTCTTTTGGGGGGTAAGTCCCCCCCCCGCTGGCCAGCTGATTGGCAGTGGAGAGGTGGGGCCTGACACCAGGGAACCCTTGCCTCCACCAGGCAGTCCGGCAACCCTACATGGGAAGGAGAGACTGAAAAGCCTATATGGATTCTTTCCATCTGAATTTGAATTATATTCCCAGCTCCAGACAATTGAGAGCACAGTGGGAGACTTCTTCTCCAGAGGCTGCTCTGCAGATTATGCTGACAAATAAATGAAAAATTGCACTTGTACAAAATCAAGGGTCCTGGGTTCTAGAATGGTTGGAGGAGATCAAGCCATTTCCAGTGACAGGGGCCACCAATCACGAGAGTTCACTTGGGGCAGATGTGATTCACTTGTCATGCTGCAGAATTTATGGGCATTGACGCTGAAAGAACGTGACACATTTAATTTTCCGCTTGCCACAAGGTCTGCTTTAAAAAAGACTCATGGTAGGATTTAAAGAAGCCGTGCCTTCTATAGATGCAATATACCCTCTCCTCCTCTGAAGCATTAGTGCAAGGTGCTGAACACTGCAATATCTGGGGTATGATAGTGCAATATCTACGCAGCCAAATTTTATTTCCAGAATAATGTCCCTCTATGTAGGGGTCAGAGTCAAGGCAGGCAAACTGGTGGATTGTGGGAGGAACCACATAATTTGGTAAATGATTGGCTAGAGCCTGGCATGATTAGGGTGAAGAGTTGCCAGCTTCGGGGTGCGGAATACCTGGAGATTTGGGGGATGGAACCCAAGGAGGGTGTCAGAAAAGATGCCTTTGATGTTTCTCACTGAATCCATTGTTTTATGTTCCTACCCCGCTTTGCGCTTGCGTAGCTATGCAGGCAGAAACGTGGGAGCTTCTTCCTGCTGCTTTTCCTTATCACGGTGGCCTTGAATGTAGGCTTTGGGCTATTCTTGTTTAGCTGATAATTTTCCAGTCCTGGGAAGGCAAGGGGAGGGGGGGAGTAGTCTCCCGCTCATGAAGTATTTCTCCCGCCGGGAGTTCCCGCGCGAGTGCTCAAGTTTTATTCGCTAGGCGCTTCATTGCATCACACTATAAGTTAGCTTGCTTTGCTTTGCCCCCCATTCCTGACAATGACCTCCTACTGTGGGTTTTAGCAAGATAATCCTAATAAACCTTTCTTTGTGCAAGAATGACTGGATCTACTTGATTTTAAACCTGACAGAAATTGTCAGGAATCACCATCATTCCCTCACCGTCAATTTCCGCCGTCTACCACGATGAGCGGAGCGGGGAAGGGAGCCACGGAGCACAGCCCCAGTGATTACGACTTCGGGAGCCTCCGGCGCAGTTCCAGCGATCGCTACGGCGGGAGCCACGGGCACCGTTCCAGTGACTACTGCTTCAGGAGCCACGGTTCCAGTTACTACTGTGGCAGCTCCAGTGGTCACTGTCCCGACCACCACCGTTGTTCCGGTGACTACAACTACAGTTTTGGCGGCACCGATACTCTATTCAGCAGCCGGGGTGGCTACCCCGCCATCGATTGGCACAATTGGTGCTCCGTACACACTCCCGATCTACAGCCCGGCCGGGCCTATACAAAGTCAGGGAGGTGCGGTTCCACGAACCTATGTGCCAGGAGTCCCAACACCCTGGGATAAAGGGGTGACTTATCGCAGATCACGCGATTGGACTAAGAACTTGTTGGACACTACCCAGA
This sequence comes from Gekko gecko, assembly GCA_029375565.1. Classification (NCBI taxonomy): domain Eukaryota; kingdom Metazoa; phylum Chordata; class Lepidosauria; order Squamata; family Gekkonidae; genus Gekko; species Gekko gecko. The sequence continues at coordinate 5,742 of JAPDNY010001856.1, read as the reverse complement.
CCACCTGGACTATGCCGGGAAGCCAGAGCCGGGACAGCCTTTTGGATCCCAGAGGTAGTTTTGGTCTTCCCCAAGGGAGGGTGTCTCGGGGATCTCACAGAACGGAGTCAAGCCAAGATACTGATGCCCGCATGGATTCTATTCAAGAGGATACTCGACGGCTGGTAAGGGATATGAGCAAACTAATGCAGTCCCTACCCCAGATGATGGACCAAGCAATTCGAGCCCATCCGCTGACACAACCTAGACCGGCACCAGCTCCAGCGCCACCGTTGATACCGGGACGGCCACCTCCTGCTCCTCCGGGCCCGGGGCCGGGCCAACCAGTACCACCGGGTCCAGGGCCGGGCCAACCAGTTCCACCAGGACCGGGGCCGGGTCAGCCAGCACCAGCCCCACCTCCACTGGTCGTCCCAGCGCCAGGACCTGGTCCAGGGCAACCAGGACCTATTCAGCCACCAGTTTGGCCTCCGCCTCAACCCCCTGCTCCTGCACCCCTCATGCAGCCGGTTCCAGTACCGATCATGGCGCCACCCCCCGGTAATCCGCCCCAAGGACATGCTTGAGATCACATTTGATGGAGATCCAGAGACTGTGTCCTTTTTCATATTGCAAGTTGGAAAATTTGTGCAAAGATGGGGCTATGTATTCCCAGACGAAGAACAACAGGTGGAGTTTATCGCATCCAGGTTCCGGGGGAGTGCTACCAGCTGGTATGTAGCCCTTCATGATCTGGAGGCAGCGGAGTTGGGGAATGTAGATGACTTCATGTGGGCCTTGAGAAACCGTTTCGAGGATCCGGGGGCGGCCCAAAAAGCTGAAGCCTTCCTTCGCACATTCAGACAAGGCAAACTCTCAGTACGGGAGTACTCAAGGGAGTTTCAAAGGCATGCCGTGAAAATTAGAGACTGGACTGATGCAGTCTTGGCCCAACAATATCGAATGGGTCTAGCCGTAGACGTCCGCAATAATGTCCTCAGCTCTCAGCAACCCCGCACCCTCCAGGGTTGGATGGAGGAAGCCGAGAAGGCCGAAAGTCGCTTACGTATGATGAAACTAGATCTATCTTTGGGTAACAACCGTCCGAGTTTTGCGGCAGGCCAAGCCAGACCCAAACCAACGTCCACCCCAAGTGGAATGAGGGATCAGCGTATGCGACAGGGCCTCTGCCTGCGGTGCGGGGAGAAAGGGCATTTCGCCGCAGTCTGCCCGAAAGGGGATCCCAATAGAGCTTTACCACAAGAAGAGCCCAGAAGGTGGGCAACCCCTACCCCGAGGAAAGGTACAGCAAAACCACGCAACATGCGGGCTCTTTTTGCTAGCCCCGACCAAGCGGATACCTTGATGCTGGAGGAGGAGAGTGAGATGCAGGGAAATGAAATGGTCCTGTTTGTGAATGGCGCTACACAGCAGGACCCAGCACCTGAGGCACCTAAACTGGTGAGCAATTACCCCTCTCTCTTCTTTGTGACTGTTCTGGTGATGAACCCCGCAATGATGACCCACATTCGGGTTCGAGCCCTCATTGACTCAGGGTGCGGGAGGGATCTCATAAACCCGTCTATGGTTATGGGGTTGGAGGCAGCCGTGGTCCACTTGAAAGACCCAATAACTTTCACACAGATGGATGGGTCTCCAATGAAGGAACCATGCCGATTTGAGACTGTTCCTTTAAGAATAGGCATTGGTGACCACTGGGAGCTACGCTCGTTCGTGATAGCTCCGCAAGCCCAGTTTCCCTTAGTGTTGGGTAGCCCCTGGTTACATGGACATAACCCTTACATTTTATGGGAAGAAGGGGATGTGCAATTTATCTCCCCAAGATGTACAGAACACAAATGGGACCCAGGGTGGGGAAATCCCCCATGCAATGAACCTCCACGAGCTTGTTTAGCCACGGAGGACCTTAACCGCATCCCGGAGGATTACCAGTATATAACCAGGGTTTTTGAGGAGGAGGAAGCTGATGAACTACCCCCCACCGTAACTCCGACTGTGCAATTGAGATTCTTCCGGGCCAGAAATTACCAAAAGGGAAAATATATGCCATGAGTCCAAGTGAAAAGGAAGAACTGCGCCGTTTTATTGATAAAAATCTGGCCCGTGGATTTATTAGACCAGTGTCATCCCCTTTTGCAGCACCTGTATTGTTTTGTAAAAAGAAAGATGGGGGGCTCAGACTCTGCACGGATTACCGGGGACTTAACGCAGTGTCTGCAACTAACGCCTACCCAATGCCCCTCATCAAAGACTTACTGGCAGAGGTGGCTAAAGGGAAAGTGTTTTCTAAACTGGATTTAAGAGATGCCTACTTTCGGGTTCGTATTAGAGAGGGGGATGAATACAAGACTGCATTTAATACCCCGATGGGGCAATTTGAATATCGGGTGATGCCCTTCGGTTTACAGGGGGCACCAGGGGTCTTCATGAACTTAATCAATGAAGTGTTACACCCCTATTTATTCAAGGGGGTGGTTGTTTATTTAGATGATATCTTGGTCTATACCCCGGATCAAGAATCCACACTAACCTTATGCGAAAAGTATTGGAAAAGCTCTTAGAACACAAACTGTTTGTCAAACTGTCAAAATGTGAATTTCACCAGGAGTGCATTGACTTTTTGGGATACCGCATATCCTCCGCGGGGTTGGAAATGGACCCAAAAAAGGTCCAGGATGTATTAATGTGGGAGCCCCCCAAAACCAGGCGACAGCTCCAAAGTTTCCTCGGCTTCGCCAACTTTTACCGTCAATTCCTGCCACACTTTGCCCAAGTAGCCCTTCCCCTCACGGAATTACTAAAGACAAAGGGGAAGGGATCTAAGGCTTCGGTGCCAGGGGCCCCTTTGAACTGGACCCCGCAGTGTCAGCAAGCGTTTGAACAACTAAAACGGTTGTTCACGTCTGAGCCCATACTAGCACACCCTGATGAAACAAAAAAATTTGTGGTCCAAGTAGACGCATCAGACACTGCTATGGGTGGGGTGATTTTGCAAGAGAATGCTCAGAAACAGCTACAACCCCTGGCTTATGTATCAAGGAAATTTAATGACACCGAGAGATTTTGGCCCATTTGGGATAAAGAAGCGGCGTCTATACGTTTAGCATTGATCACATGGAGACACTGGTTAGAGGGGTCTCAAGTACCTTTTGAAATCTGGACTGATCATAAGAATCTTGAGGTACTGCGAAAACCCCGGAATCTGAATGCTAAACAATTCAGGTGGGCTGAGTTTTTCTCCAAATTTCAATTTACCCTTCACCATTTCCCAGGGAAAGCCAATCATCTGGCGGATGCTCTCTCCCGCCTTCCCCAACATTTTTCTAAGAGGGTCGAAGTCCGGGAGTCTATGTTCACCCCGGAACAGTTGGTCGGTGCAGTTGTAACCCGGAAAACCAAACAAGCACCAATGAATCCCATCCAGACATTAACCTGGGAAAAACAATTTCTAACTGACATCACCCCACAGGAAACAAATGATTTACAAGCCAGGAACGATGTGAATTGTGGTCCGAACGGCTGCTGGTACAGGGGAAATAAAATGTTTGTCCCAGAAGCTACCCGATCCCAAATGTTGCAGACAGTTCATGACTCAAAAACTGCGGGGCACTTTGGATATGTAAAATCCTTACGACTTCTGCAACGTGGCTTCTGGTGGCCCCGAATGAAACAGGATTTATCCCTCTATATACAGTCCTGTCCAACGTGCAATCGTTGCAAAGCCAGACCAGGAAAACCTCCAGGTCTCTTGCAGCCTCTACCCACCCCGAGCAGACCCTGGGAAGTAATCTCTATGGACTTTATCACTGATCTTCCCCCTCTAGACATATGACGGTCATTTGGGTGGTAGTGGATTTATTCTCTAAGCAAGCTCACTTTATACCTTTCCCCAGTTTGCCAACAGCCAAAGCCTTGGCCAAAGCATTCCTTCAACACATTGCCAGGCTACATACGTTACCGCTCAAGATAATTTCCGACAGGGGGTTCAATTTGTTTCCAAGTTATGGTCGGAGTTAATGACTCTAATGGGTATTGAACGCGCTCTCAGTACTGCCTATCACCCTGAAACTGATGGGCAAACGGAGAGAGTAAACCAGACGTTGGAACAATACCTGAGATGTTTTTCTAACTATCAACAAGACAATTGGGTAGATTTATTGCCATTGGCGGAGTTTGCATACAACAACTCATGGCACGCTTCAACAAAAATGTCACCTTTCAAAGCTGCCATGGGTTATGACAGCCCCCCTCTCCCCTTCTTAAAGCCTGGTGAGAATGGGGGAAAAGCCACAGCATGGTGTAAAACTTTCCGTGATTCTTGGCCCCTGATTGTTGAAACTTTGAATGAAGCCAAGGCACAGTACAAAAAACAGGCAGATAAGAAAAGGTCCGGTGGATGGAAACTGCAACCGGGAGACTCTGTCTATCTGTCAACCAAGAACCTAAGGCTAGCGCAGCAGTCCAGGAAACTTGCTTGGAAATATATTGGTCCTTTCAAAGTGTTGAGATGTGTAAATCAAGTAACTGTACAACTCGATTTGCCTAAATCTCTTAAAGCAATACATCCAATTTTCCATTACAGCCTCCTCAAACCTGCGTTACCCCCGACTAAATGGCAAGCTGAGAGGTCGGCTCCTCCCCCCCCTCTGATGGTTGACGGTGAGGAGCACTATGAAATTGCTGATATTTTGGACTCTAAGATTCTTCGTGGACAACTCTTGTACCTTATTCAATGGGTACACTTTGGGCCCCAACACAGGGAGTGGGTGAAAGTATCTGATATCAATGCACCGGATCACTTAAAAGACTTTCACTCTCGATATCCTAATAAACCTGGGGGGCCCTTGTTCTCTCCTTCCTGAGTGGTGGGTGGGTGGTATTTTGGGAAGGGCAGAATGTCAGAAAAGATGCCTTTGATGTTTCTCACTGAATCCATTGTTTTATGTTCCTACCCCGCTTTGCGCTTGCGTAGCTATGCAGGCAGAAACGTGGGAGCTTCTTCCCTGCTGCTTTTCCTTATCACGGTGGCCTTGAATGTAGGCTTTGGGCTATTCTTGTTTAGCTGAGAATTTTCCAGTCCTGGGAAGGCAAGGGGAGGGGGGAGTAGTCTCCGCTCATGAAGTATTTCTCCCGCCGGGAGTTCCCGCGCGAGTGCTCAAGTTTTATTCGCTAGGCGCTTCATTGCATCACACTATAAGTTAGCTTGCTTTGCTTTGCCCCCCATTCCTGACAATGACCTCCTACTGTGGGTTTTAGCAAGATAATCCTAATAAACCTTTCTTTGTGCAAGAATGACTGGATCTACTTGATTTTAAACCTGACAGAGGGTGAGGTTTGGGTAGGGGAGGGACTACAATGGGGTATAATGCCATAGAGAGTTCACCTTCCAAAGCAGCCATTTTCTCCAGAAGAACTGCTCTCTGTTGCCTGGAGACCAGTTGTTATAGCAGGGTACCTGGCAACCGGCGGGATGACTGGAGGCAGGGACATGGGTGGGAGCAACATTGTCTGTGTCACTACGTCACTTCCAGGGAAGACCCAGAAGCAATGTAGGGTAGCTCAAGGGATTACTAGAAACTCCTAGCTCTTTGAAAAGAGTATCAGGACCACAGTTCCCCTCTTCCTTGGAATTTCATTGCAGGTAAAAAAAATATATATAGGGTTGCCAGCTCTGGATTGGGAATACCTGGAGATTTGGGGCTGGAGTCTGAGGAGGGTGGGGTTTGGGGAGGGACTTGGCAG
>JAPDNY010001855.1:0-12269 GCA_029375565.1 Gekko gecko | reverse complement strand
TTCTCCCTCTGAGGTGGAGGACATCTCCAATGGGTTATTCCCACCGTGCCTGTAGGGAGGCAGGAAATAGTTTTTTCCCCTTCCTGTTGGCGCCTCCGGAATAGCCCATCTCCAGTTCTGTTCCTGCCTCAGTAGGGAGAAGCAGCAAATCTCTTAGGCTTAGCTGTTTCCCGCTTTTTTGTATCCTGTTTATCCAGCCTGTTGCCTTGCCCTTTTTTCTTTTCTCTCTCTCTCTATTTCTTCTCTTTTCTCATTCAGCTCCTTCCTTGGAGCGAAGTTTTCAAAGAGGTCTCAGGACCCGAAGAGAAGAACGCCGCCGGCTGCCATGGCGGCAAAAGACCTTCCCGAGGTTTTTCCTCGGGCGACGAGGGAGACGCGTGCACCGCGGCTGCGGTGACGCGAGACGACTCCGGGGCCGATCTGCCTTCGTGGCATGATCGCGGTACCCCGATGAACACGGCTGGCTCGGCGCAGCACCCCAGGTGCCCAAACGACGCCGACAGCCGAAACAGCAGGCCCCGCCATTTTCCCGCGCTCTCGCGATCGGGCGGCGGCGGCCATTTTGAGGGTCCGGCTTCGAGCTTGTGACCTCTCTTACGGCCATTTCTGGAGCCTCGGGGACCGAAGGAGGACAGCCTTACGTTTCCCCCACCCCTTCAGAAGAGGAGCAGGATCCTGAGACCGGCTCCAAACGGGGTAAGCTCCTTGATCACGGAGTTTTGATTCACTCTTCAGAATTATGGCCATTATTATTAAAAAAGACCATTCCGCTGGAAATGGCACAGCTCCTTCCTAGACCTGAGGTTTCCCTACCACAGGGTAATCGCTCTCAAAACCCTTTGATTCCATCCTCCCCTGGGTGGCCAACTAGGGCAGCTAAGAGGGTTCCCCCCTCCTCCTAGGAGACCCTTGGAGGAGCAGTGGAGGGAAGAAATAGAATCCAGTACCTCTTCCATTGAAAGGGAAGAGGGCGAATTTTTCTGATGAGGAGGAAGAATTAAAAACTCCTGGAGCAATCCAGTCGTTTTTTCAAACCCAAGGATTATCAGCTCCTTTAGCTAAGGCTATATCCGTGCACCTTGGTGTTCAGTCATGCCGGCCACATGACCACGGAAACGTTTTTGGACAGCGTTGGCTCTTCGGCCTTGAAACGGAGATGAGCACCGCAACCCTAGAGTCGGATTCGACTGGCCTTTGAGCAAGGGAACCTTGACCTTTATATATAGGCCTTAGAGTTATATGTTTTGCCACCTTCAGAATATCTGAAGACGGTCAAAAGCAAAATTAAATCCAAACCCGGGGGCAACCGGTAAGTCTTCCCTCCTCAGGAATTTACTGAGAAAGGTTTTTCCTTTCCTGAGTATTTGAGCGTCAGCTCAGAGCAGAGTGGGAAAAGCCCATGGTCAATAAGCAGTTTTCCCGCTTTTGCAAAAAAGTTATATGCTCTGCCTAATTATGCTAATGAGTTATTACAGGTTTCTCCTGTGGACGCTCCAGTGGATGCCATCCAGTCGACGGGTCTAGTATCTGAGGATGGTCGGGGTACCATCAAAGACCAAACCGATAAGAAGGTGGAGGCAACGCTCAGAAGGATCCATGAGGCAATTGCCATGATGGTAAGAGCGGCATCTACAACATCCATCGCCTCCAGAGCGACAGTCGTGTGGTTACGTAAGTTGATGCAGATTGTTCCAGAGAACAATCGGGCTGTGCTGGAGGGAAATTCTCGTGTCCTTAAGTCTAATTCCTTTTCAGCGGTCGCCACTCTGGACATTATCTCCTTTGCTTCCAGGGCCATGGCATCCACGGTGGTGGCCAGACGGCTACGCGCCTGACATGCGGACTCTCTCTCCAAGCTATTGTAACAGCTTATCCCTTCCTAGGAGATCGGCTCTTTGGAGAGGCCCTGGACAACTTCCTGGTGGAAACCAGGGATAAGTAAAAAGCCATGCCCAGATCCCTACGCCGTTTCGATTGGCGAAACCCGCAGTCCCTTCGTACCCAGCACTCTCTCTCTAGATTTCGACAAGACACCAAAAGGCCTCGTGGGAAGCGTCCAAGCATTCTGGCAAATGTGGTTCCTTCACACCCAGATTCCACAGGCCTTTCAACAGAGGTGTTCGGGGAGACAGAGGTGCCAAACCCAAACAGGCATGACTATCCCCCTTCCGGTGGGTGCCCGCCTTTTACATTTTACGGAAGCTTGGACAGGCACACAGGCAGATGCCTGGGCAGTAGAAGTGATGTCACAGGGCTATCCGATAGAGTTTCTGCACCAGCCTTCAGGGCGGTTCCTCAAGTCACCAGCCAGCAAATCAGCGATCTGAATCTAAAACTGCGACGTTTTCGCATGGAAACTCTGGAGGCTGTAGCGGACTCTCTATCTCCCAACGAGTACCTCACTTCCATAGATTTGACGGAAAGCATACCTCCATGTGCCTATTCACCCAGCACACAAGCGATTTCTTCGCTTTTGCATTTACGACCAACACTCCAAGTACAGAGCACCTCTCTTTGGTCTATTCACAGCACCACGCTTCTTCTCCAAGCTGAGCATCTATCCCAAGGTTCATCAGAGCTCAGGGTATCCAGGTTCTGCCATAGCTGGACGACCTCTGAATCAGGACCAGTACACGGGCAGACTCCGTCAGCAACACGGAGCGAACACTACAATGTTTACAGAAACATGGATTCCTGATCAACCTCGAAAAGAGTTCACTGCTACCGACGCAGCGTATCGTACATTGGGAACAGTAATCGACACCACTCGAAATGCTTCCTTTCTCCCGCTGGCAAAGGCTCAGAAGATCTAAGAAGCTGCCACGAGGTTTTACAGCTGCAGATCCACACTCCTCATGGACCTAGCCAGACTTATGGGTCTGATGATTGCCAGCATCGACATGATACAATGGGCCCGCCTGCACCCCAGACCATTGCAGATGTTTCTACGTTCCCATCTACTCTCCTTCATGGAGGAGAGGGTCCTCTACCTACAGGTACCGATTGGAGTCAAGGAAGAGCCTAGGGTGGTGGACAAACATGAACAATTTGTCGGCAGGCAAGAGCTACTATGTCAGCCACACCAGGGAGCTGTTCACCGAGGCCAGTCTCTTGGACTGGGAGCAACCTTGAACTACACTCCAGTCCAGGGGACATGGCGGTCTGCGGAGAAGAATCTACCAATTAACCTCTTGGAATTCAGAGCGATCAGCTTGTCTCTGATTCCTTTTGCCCCTCAATTGTGTGGTCAACAAGTGTTGATCAGGACGGACAACATATCAACCTAGGCAGGTCTCGGTCATCTCAACTCCACAGGGAGGCGAGGAAGATCCTCTTTTGGGCGGAAAGACACGTCACCTCATTGAGAGCAGACCATATAAAAGGGTCCGAAAATATGCAAGTCGATTGACTCAGCCGAGTGGGGATACAGGAGGGAGAATGGGTTCTCCATCCACGTATCTTCAACATGATAGTGGCTCAAGTCGGACGTCCCATGGTGGATCTGTTCGCCTCCTCTATGAACCTCACGCTTCCGAGATATTTCTCCAGATTCTTCCATCCAGAGGCTGAGGCGACAGATGCACTCACGACACCCTGGCTCCAGGGTCTCCTATATGCGTTTCCGCCGTTCGCCCTGGTTTCCAGAACCACCCGCAGAATTTGGGAACTCAGAGCAAAGGTCATCCTAGTGGCCCTGAACTGGGCTCGTCACCCATGGTTCTCGGCAATACAGGAGCTGCCTATACTTCCACCCCTAGTTCTTTCTATACCTCCCGACATGCTGTTGTAGGGTCCAGTATGGCACCCAGATCCGGCCTGGCTGTGTTTGACCGCGTGGAGATTGAGCGGAGCAACCTATCGAAATTAGGTTATTCTTTCCAGGTCTAGACACCATTTTGACATCCAGACGACAGTCCACGGTCTGTATAGATATAACACCACATGTAAGGCGTTGGTGCGATGGTGTAGACGCAAGTCGGTGCAGCCACTGTTCCCTTCGATTGCTTCGCTTCTGGATTTCCTGCAGGATGGTCTGATTCGGGAATGAAGTCTGCTACTCTTCGGAGGCAGTTAGCGGCTCTGTCCTCTGTTTTCCCTTCCCTGGGAGGATACAAGATTTCCAAACATCCTCACATTCAAACCTTTCTACAGGGAGCGTTGACAAAATCTCCGCTTCAGGTCCATCGCCTTCCAACCTGGAGGCCGAATACGGTACTCGGTGCTCTTACCGGCTCACCGGTTCGAGCCTCTCGGGGAGGTGGGGTTGAAGTGGCTGAGGATGAAGAAGCTGTTTCTGGTCGCTATCACGTCTGCGGGAAGAGTGTCAGAACTCGGGGCATTGTCAGTGACATCGTCACTCTGCGTCTTTCATAAAGACAAGGTCGTGATTTGCACAGATTCTACCTTCCGGCCAAAGGTAGGCTCTAGATTTCACTACTCTCAAGAGATCTGCGTATCCACGTTCTGTCCTGATCCCAAGCATCCCAAGGAACGGATTTGGCACACCTTGGATGTAAGACGGGCTCTCAAGGTTTACATAGCCAGGACAGAGGTTTGCAGGAAGCCTGAGTCCTTATTCGTCAATATATCTCCACCTAGGTCAGGGGAGAAGATGTCTAGATCGGCAATCGGTTCGGTTCTGAAGGCCTGTATCACAGAGGCTTACCGGGCCTCGGGTCAGGAAGTACCCAGTGGCATCACAGCTCATTCTCTGCGGAGCGCAGCAACCAACGCCGCCTTACCAATAGAGCTTCTGTTGAAGAGGTCTGTAAGGCGGCTACGTGGTCATCCATTTCCACCTTCATAAGGCACTACCATATCAACACGCTTGCATCTGCAGGCGCGGCCTTTGGGAGAAGAATTCTTCAGCACGTCGTTAACATGGAGGAAGATGACTACCCACCCGTATGAGGGACACTGCTCGGGGAGGTCCCATTGGAGATGTCCTCCACCTCAGAGGGAGAACGACCATTGGACTTACCGTGAGGGGTCCTTCTCCTCTGAGGTCAGGAGGACATCTCGGCCCTCCCATTTTCATCTTCCTCTTCTACTTATTCTGTGCTGATTTCTTCTCTTGTATTTCTGTTTATACTCTGCCTTGTTCATAGTTGCAGAGTTTTTCTTGTTTAATCAGTTGGTATTACTGTTTGCAGTTACGTTTTTCTAGGGCAAGGCCACTTCATTTAGGCTGCAAGCACTGCTTTCGGAGTCCCAGAACTGGAGATGGGCTATTCCGGAGGCGCCAACAGGAAGGGGAAAAACTATTTCCTGCCTCCCTACAGGCACGGTGGGAATAACCCATTGGAGATGTCCTCCTGACCTCAGAGGAGAAGGACCCCTCACGGTAAGTCCAATGGTCGGTCTCCCTTCTTCTTGGGTCTTGGGTTTGTGTATACGACCAACTCAAGCGACTCCTTCCTGCCGGCAGACTCGTGCTTTACAGTTTGTGCAGCAGGGGACGCTCTCCACGTGACAGGCCTGACATGGGGAGAGAGTTGTATAAAGGCAGACGTCGTGCCACATCGTAGGGCAGGCGCCAAAGAAAGCCACGAGGAAAGTGAAGGCCAGAGATCAGGCAGGCCAAAGGTAAAATTAGCATCTGGACGGAAGAGAAGACAGGCAGGCAGGCATATCTTTGTGCTGGCTGTTCAGGATTAGACTAGACATCTGAAATTAACGGAGGAATTGCTTCTGGACTGCGGGTTCCAAGGTGGGGTCCCAAACCGGGCAGGTAAACCTGTGATCTGTGTGGCGGGGCTTGCTCAGAAAGAGCCCACTTTGACCTGTCCCAAGGCTGGCATTTGAAGAGACCTCTTGAGTGGTCTCCTTCAGCCGTGTTTCAGCAAGAGAGGGGCCCTCGGGGTACTCAGGAACCAGCTGAGGCGACTGATGAGGGCCTCAGTGTGGAGCAAGGGCAGCTTTGGCTCCTCATGTGGCTCTGAGGCCACGCCTCTTTCCCCCACCCCCATTTTAATGGGAACTGGCCTTCTGGGGGTACCTCTCTGCCCCGCCACAGGTTGTACAGGAGGGCTTTGCTCCATGTTGTCCTCCTGGAGGAATGGGGGAAATGCCCTCAATGATTCAAGTCCTCCATTTTCTCCCTGCAAATGGCTGAAAGGTTTGCCTCCCCTGCCCCACCCATGCTTGCTGAACCCAGGTGCCCACTTCCTCCTCCTCCTCCTCCAGCAGCTCCTGTGCCCAGCCCAGGAGGGAGTAGAGGAGAACGAGGCCTTTCTCCCAGGCTGCTTCGATATAACCCTTCCTCTGTGTCGTGGGTGAGGTGGTCCCAGGACACCTGAAAGCAACAAGTCGCCCTTTGAGTCCTCTCCCGCCCTGCCCCAATGGAAGCCGCGGAGGTGGAAGCTCTCTGCAGTCTGCTTCTTTGGCAAACCGGGTTCCCAAAGGAGGCCTGAAACTCTCCCAGAGGCAGGGACTCATTTCTTCTCTTCTGGCCGGTCTAGTCAGGGCCAGGCACCGCCCTTCACTACCCGAAGGAGTCTCAGAGAGGCTTACAATCTCTTTTCCCTTCCACTCCCCACAACAGACACCCTGTGAGGTAGGTGGGGCTGAGAGAGCTCTTTTGAGAACTGCCTGTGAGAGAACAGCTCTGAAAGAACTTGTAACTGACCCAAGGTCACCCCAGCAGCTGCATGTTGAGGAGTGGGGAATCAAACCTGGTTTTCCAGATTAGAGTCCGCGCTCCTAACCACTACACCAAACTAGCTCTCCAGAATGACTGCTAAGCTGTGGTCTTTCTAAGGCAGAAGGGGAGGGCAATCCTCTCTTCACTGCCCAAAAAACTGCCACTGGTGGCTCCCAGCCTTCCTTGACAGGGAGTGGAATAAAGACCCCTCCCCTTTCCCCTGGCCCCTCCCTCTCATGACATCACCTTTCCAGCTCCACCAAAGACTCCCCTTACTTCACCCACTTGAATGAGGTGGAGGTAGCCCTCCTTCCAGGGTTGCCCTGGGTCCTGTCTCCATCGGGGTTCCCCGATGTTCTTCCTGAGTCCTGAGAAGGAGACGGGAGGAGCTGGCATTGGGTTGCCTCCCACAGAACAGCATCGCCTGCGTCGAGCCGTTTGGTTTGGGGTCTCTCTCTTGCCTCAGGAGGGGAACTGCTCTTGAGGCAAGGGTCTCTGAGGCCCCTCCTCTCTCGGCCTGACTTGGACCCTCCTCCCATCTCAGTGCGGCGGTGTTCTGGGGCCAGATCCCAGAAATGAGGCTTCAGAAAGGGACTGTCACCTGGCTCTGCTGTGACCCCCCCCCCCGCAACGTTCCAGGAAGCAGAAGGGGTGGGGCCGTGGGGAGAAGTGGGAGGAGCATCTTGGAGCTCTGCTCCATTTTCAACAGGGGCTCTGCTCCTGTGCGATTGGTGCCTGCAGCCATCCTGATCTTATGCCTCATGCCGAGAGATTAGGGGAGCGATCTCCCAGCCCGGCGGGCTCCTTCCGGGAGGAATGGGAGGGCCCGCTGAGGACTCTCCGCCAGCCAGAAGCTGGGGGCCAACTTCAACGCTTGGCCAGCTCCAGCTTCAGGCGGCTTCACCCTGCCGGTAGGGGACTGCATGCGTGGACATTTCTCTACTGATTACCATGCTCCAAATCCAAAACGAGCACATCAGCTGTGAGTGGGAGAGTGGTGCAGTGGTTAGCTCAGCATACCAGGGCCAGAGGAGGAACCCTGCAATGTCCTGGCTCCCTTTGGACTAGTTTTTATTTCTCAGCCAAGTTTACCTGACAGGTCGTGAGCATAAGAAGAGGAAGACCATCTAGGCATCCCTGAGCCCACTGGGAGAACGGGGTGGGAACGGAAAGGTATGAGGGCAAGGAGGAGGTCAGGCGGAGCCTCTCCCTGCCCAGCTTGCTTTCTATGCCCGGGAATCTTTTTCTGATAGGGTAGCAGTGAAAATGGAGCTGCGGTGGCTCAAGTGGTTAAGACGCTGAACTGCAGGCTGTGGAAGGTTGGTAGGTCAGCAGTTCGAGACCCAAGAGTACCACATGACGGAGTGAGCTCCCGTCTCTAGTTCCAGCTCCTGCCAACCTAGCCGTTCAAAAGCAAGAAATTGCAAGTAGATAAATAGGTACCACTTTGGTGGGAAGGTAACAGCGTTCTGTGCATCTTGGTGTTTAGTCATGCCGGCCACATGACCACGGAAACGTCTTCGGACAGCGCTGGCTCTCCGGCTTTGAAACGGAGATGAGCACCACAACCCTAGAGTCGGATTTGACTGGCTTTCGAGCAAGGGAACCTTTACCTTTAGCAGTGAAAAGCCCCTCTGCCAGCTGCACTGCCAAGAGGCAGAGTTGAAGGGAATGTGGCCCTGAGATTCCAAGAAGGAATAGGACTGGCACCCAGGAAACCTGCAGTTTGAGGGGGCTGGCACTGCTTCCGGTTGGAGGCTCTTTGGCCCTGTGTCCCCAGGGAAGAAGCAACTTGCTTTGCTGCTGGCCTCCAGGCATCTGGCGTGGGGGGTGCTTTCGAGTGGCCAGAGGAGGTGGGGCCTCAGTGGGCTTTCTGCTGACCCTGAGGAGAGGCTTCCTCCCTGCCAGGCTCCTGTTTGCCCTCCAGCCTCAACAGGGACGTTCATCCCCTTCCATCTTCTCTCCCTCACACTTACTTCAAGGAGGCCCACCAGGTGGCCAGCAGACGGGTCCTCCCTCAACAGCTTCCGCAGCACTCGCTTCAGGCCTTCCTCGGCTGCTTCTCGGGCACCCTGAAAGGAAGATGGGGCTGGTGGGGGTGTGCTGAATCCCCCGCCCCTGCCCCACAGCAAGCCTTGAAGGACAGCCTGTCACTCTCCTGCTGGGAAACAGAACACAACAAACCAGGGATACACAGTAAGGAACAGCAGTAAGAACAAGACTGCGTACGAAATGATTCACCCAAAATCTTCAAAAAGGTAGCATTTCCACAACAAGAATATTTTAATAGTCTCAAAAGATCTAATCCAAAATAACAGTACAAATGTCCATACAGAATAAGGCTGAATGAATAAACACTTTAAGGAACAAGAGAAAAATGATTCCAGTCAAAGATGCCTGTAGTTCTCTTTCACTTGACAGCTAGCTACGGCTTATCGCGTTCCACCCACAAGCGTCTGAATTTATTTGAATTTGTGGAGCTGTATGCCGATTTCCGAATATTGTTTAAGCCTGGATTCGGAAGCAAGTGATCATAAGGTTCCACTTTTTGAAGAAGCTTGTGGGTGGAACACGATAAGCCACAGCTAGCCGTTGAGTGAAAGAGAACTACAGGAATCTTTGACTGGAATCATTTTCTCTTGTTCCTTAAAGTGTTTCCTGGGTGAACACTGAAGATTGGTGTTACAGCTGTTTATTCACTCAGCCTTATTTTGTATGGACATTTGCACTGTTATTTTGGATTAGATCTTTTGAGACCATCAAATATTCTTGTTGTAGAAATGCCAACTTTTTGAAGATTTTTGGTGAATCATTGGGTACACAGTCTTGTTCTTATTGCTGGAAGCAGGCTGCTGGATTCAGGGCCCACAGAAGGACCCCTGTCTCCTGGGGGAAGGTGGGGGGCAGCGGTGTAGCTGCTCCCAAAGCAAAGGAGCCTCCAGTAAGGATGGGAGGAGAACAGGGCTGGATCCTGAGGCACACCAGTCGTGTTTTCCTGGTGGGAAGCAAACCGATGGCGTGACCTCTGTGATGTCATGAGGGGAGAGGCAAAAGCTCCAGTCCGGCCCATCTCAGGGCAAAACTCTTCCTCTTGGGGGTCGCCCTCTGATTTCGGATTTGACTGTGGAGGGCCCAATGAGCAGCCAAGTTGGCTCAATAAACCATCAGCCCTTTATTTGAAAGGAGGCAACTTCAGCTAACCTGTAGGGAGGAGGAGGGGATGGTGGTGGCGGCCCTTGTCTTTGAACAGATAAAAGGAAATACTTCTTCACCCAAAGAGTGATTAACATATGGAATTCTCTGCCACAGGAAGTGGTGGCAGCTACAAGCATGGACAGTTTCAAGAGGGAATTAGATAAGCACATGGAGCAGAAGTCCATCAGTGGCTATTAGCCACAGGGTATAGATGGGAACTCTCAGTCTGGGGCAGCACTCTATTCTTAGTGCTGGAGGGGGCAGCAGTGGGAGGGCTTCTAGTGTCCTGGCCCCACTGCTGGACCTCCTGATGGCACCTGGTATATTTTGGCCGCTGTATGACAGAGTGTTGGACTAGATGGGCCATTGGCCTGATTCAACATTGGCTTCTCTTATGTTCTTATGTTCTTATGACATGCTGTACTGAAGGGCTGGTTCCAAAGCAGCTCAAGATACCCAGGAAACAGGAGCCCACTGGGCTGAGCTGCACACACGCTTAAAGGCTGCCTGGCGATGCTGGAGGCTTTCATCCACATTGCTGCTCATCAGCAACAGGTTGGAGTAGTGGGCATATCTGCCCCAGATTGCTTCTGAATCTTCCTGCACTTGCTGCAAGGCTTCTGACAGTTAGCAACAGAAGTTGGACAGCTGGGAACTCAGTTACAATACATACCTAAAGGACCGCCTTTCCCCACATGTACCCCAGAGAGCACTGCATTCAGGGGCCCTCCCGAGTCTTAAGGAGGCCTGGCTGGTGTCAACCAGGGCTAGGGCTTTCTTGGTGGTGGCTCCATCCTGGTGGAATGAGCTCCCAGAGGAGATCAGGGCCCTGCGGAGCCTATTACAGTTCCGCAGGGCCTGTAAAATTTTCTCTGCAAACTCTATGAAGAACTTGGAAGCTTGGCAACTATTATTTGAGAAGCAGGTATCTGCAGTGGCTAAGAGTGCTGTTCAACAACATTTCTTTCCCCCTGTTCAGAGCTTGCCAATCTGGCCATTGTGTATCCTTGCAACAGGAACCTCCAGGCTTGACTACTGTAACATGCACAGTGTTTCAGCTACCTTATAAAGCTTGGAAGAGGCCAGAGGGTGTGAGCCAAAGGCCCCTTTGCCTTTTGATTCTTAGGTCCCGACTCTCAGCATGCCACTTCAAACAAGCCAGCTAGCCCAAGACTGCCAGAGATGTACTGCTTTGTTCTGTTTTGTATGAAGTAGGTTTGTTTATGTAGTTTTGTTCTGTTGCAAATTGTTTTAAGAACATAAGAACATAATAGAAGCCAACGTTGGATCAGGCCAATGGCCCATCCAGTCCAACACTCTGTCACACAGTGGCCAAAAATACCAAATGCCATCAGGAGGTCCACCAGTGGGGCCAGGACACTAGAAGCCCTCCCACTGTTGCCCCCCCCCCAAGCACCAAGAATAGAGTATCACTTGCCCCAGACCAAGACTGGGTAGTTCATATAGTTCATATCTATACCTTGTGGCTAATAGCCACTGATGAACCTCTGCTCCATATGTTTATCCAGGGCTATTTTTGGGCAGGAATGCACAGGAACGGAGTTCTGGCTGGCTTCAGAGTTGGCCATGCCCACTACAGCCAAAACCTCTGCGTGAGTACAGAGGGAAGGCCTTAGAGTGACCCCCGGCGACTCCAAGGTGGGCATGCCGGGGGGCCCTGGATGGACTGGGGAAGCATGCCTTCCCCGGCCTGTCCAGGGCTGGCTTGCCTGGGCTCCCTGCAGCTGCAGGGCACCCAGGCAAGCCAAGGGAAGGCATGGGGTGTGGCCTAATGTGCTAATGAGTTTCTGCTGTTGGATGTGGCTTATTATGCTAATGAGTTCCTGCTGGGCTTTTTCTACAACAAAAGCCCTGTGTTTATCCAATTCCCTCTTAAAGCCATCCATGCTTATAGCTGCCACCACCTCCTGTGGCAGTGAATTCCATGTGTTAATCACTCTTTGGGTGAAGAAGTACTTCCTTTTATCCATTCTGCTCAGCAATTTCATTGAGTGCCCACGAGTTCTTGTATTGTGAGAAAGAGAGAAAAGTACTTCTTTCTCTACCTGCTCTATCCTATGCATAATCTTCTAAACCTCGATCATGTCACCCCCTCAGTTATCGTTTCTCCAAGCTAAAGAGCCCCAAGCGCTTCAACCCTCCTTCATAGGGAAAGTGTTTTGGATCCCTTTGAGAGAAAAGCAGGGTATGACCAGTAGGGTTACCCTTGGAGGCCCTGCTCTGGGTGCCTCCGCCATCTGAGGGTGGCAACCTGAAAATGGATCTTCTTTGTCATGGCAACAAATTGATGGAATTTCCACCCCAGGGAGATTCATCTGTCCCCTTCTATTATGGTCTCCTGTCAACAGGTAAAGACTTCTGTTTTCTCTGGAGTTCCTTCATTCATTCCCATTCCTCCCGTTCTTGTGCT
>JAPDNY010001854.1:0-12273 GCA_029375565.1 Gekko gecko | reverse complement strand
CCTCCTGTGGCAGTGAATTCCATATGTTAATCACTCTTTGGGTGAAGAAGTATTTCCTTTTATCTGTTCTAACCCGACTGCTCAGCAATTTCATAGAGTGCCCACGAGTTCTTGTATTGTGAGAAAGGGAGAAAAGTACTTCTTTCTCAACCTGCTCAATCCCATTCATAATCTTATAAACCTCGATCATGTCACCTCTCAGCCGTCGTTTCTCCAAGCTAAAGAGCCCCAAGCATTTTAACCTTTCTTCATAGGGAAGGTGTTCCAACCCTTTTATCATTCTAGTTGCCCTTCTCTGCACTTTTTCCAATGCTATAATATCCTTTTTGAGATGTGGTGACCAGAACTGTACACAGTATTCCAAATGAGGTCGCACCAATGATTTATACAGGGGCATGATGATACTGGCTGATTTGTTATCAGTTCCCTTCCTAATAATCCCCAGCATAGCGTTGGTCTTCTTTATTGCAGCTACACATTGTGTAGACATTTTCAGCGAGTTATCCACTACGACTCCAAGATCTCTCTCTTGGTCCGTCTCTGCCAGATCAGACCCCATCAACGTGTATTTATATTTAGGATTTTTGGCTCCAATGTGCATCACTTTGCACTTGGCCACATTGAACCCCATTTGCCACGTTGACGCCCACTCACCCATCCTCAACAGATCCCTTTGGAGTGCCTCACAATCCTCCCTGGTTTTCACCACCCTGAACAACTTTGTGTCATCTGCAAATTTAGCCACATCACTGCTTACTCCCAATTCCAAATCGTTAATAAACAAGTTAAAAAGCATCGGACCGAGTACTGATCCCTGTGGTACCCCACTGCTTACCACCCTCCACTGAGAAAGTTTCCCATTTATACTCACTCTCTGTTTTCTATTTATAAGCCAGTTTTTGATCCACAAGAGGACTTGTCCTTTTATCCCATGATTATTGAGCTTACTTAGGAGCCTTTGATGAGGAACTGTATCAAAAGCTTTCCGGAAGTCAAGGTAAATAATATCTATTGGGTCCCCCTTGTCCACATGTTTGTTCACTCCCTCAAAAAACACTAACAGGTTAGTGAGACAAGATCTTCCCTTACAGAACCCATGCTGAGTCTGCCTCAATAGTTTTTGTTCATCAATGTGCCTACTAATTCTTTCCTTAATAACAGTTTCCCACCAACTTACCCGGTATCGATGTCAGACTGACTGGCCTGTAATTTCCCGGATCTCCCCTGGAGCCCTTTTTAAAGATGGGAGTGACATTAGCTACCTTCCAGTCCTCAGGAATGGAGGCAGATTTTAAAGAAAGATTACATATTTTTGTCAGGAGATCCACAAGTTCACATTTGAGTTCTTTCAGAACTCTCGGATGAATGCCATCCGGGCCTGGTGATTTATTAGTTTTTAAATTGTCCATCAGTCGGAGGACTTCCTCTCTTGTTACCGCAATCTGATTCAGGTCTTTCAAACCCCCTCCCGAAATCGGTGCTTCTGGAGTGGGCAAACACTTCTCCTCTTCCACAGTGAAGACAGAGGCAAAAAATGCATTCAGCTTCTCAGCCATTTCCCTATCATCCTTCACTACTCCTTTTACCCCTTGGTCATCCAAGGGCCCCACTGCCTCCTGGCTGGCTTCCTACTTCTAATGTATTTGAAGAAAGTTTTATTGTTGGTCTTTATGTTTTTTGCGATATGCTCCTCATATTCCCTTTTTGCTTGCCTGATCACAGACTTGCATTTTATTTGCCATAGTCTGTGTTCCCTTTATCAACCTCACTAAGACTAGCTTTCCACCGCTTAAAGGAATCCTTCTTACCTTTTACAGCTTCCATTACTTTATTTGTTAACCATGCAGGCTTTTTTCTATACCTATTTGTACCTTTCCTAACCCGCAAGAATAGTATTTATTTTAAAGCTGCAATAGTAGGTTACTGGAACAGAATCATTGTTAAGAATACCTTGGTTACATGAAGCAAGCAGTTATACCAGAAGGGGGGAGAATGGGGACCCCCCCTCCACCAATAGAAGCATAGCGCGCGTGCGGGAACTGGAGACAGTGATAATTAATGTAGTTCCCACCGCCCCCATTTTCCCAGCCTAGCTGTTGCTTTTGAAAGCGATAGGAAGCTAACAGCCTGTCTCCTCCAAGGTCAGCGTGTTAGGTCTGAATAAGATACGGCCTGCACGGCCAGGCAGTCGAGGCAGCTCCCCGCATTCCATTCGAACACTCCAGGTGCATAAATCAACACCCCACGATCCCATCCACCCTCCCTTCACAAAACAAAAAGCCCATCCGCCCTCCCTTCTCCATCCATCATGGCAGGGCTACCTGACACACGTGGTCCACACCTGCCACATTCATCAGGCACTATGCACTAGACATTCATGCGCAGCACAAAGGCAATCTGGGATGCTTGGTTTTGTCCTCTGTGGCACACTGAGTCTGACAGCACCCACCTCCAGGTGAGCTACTGCTTTTAAATCTCCCATAGGTGTGATGCACAGATACCACAAAGAAGATAAACAGGTTGCTTACCTGTAAATGGTGATCTTTGAGTGGTCATCTGTGCAGTCACACCGCCCACCCGCCCGTCCTTCCCCACTGCTGTCATCCTCAGTTCTGCTTTCTCAAACGTCTTTGGTTGATAGCACTCAGAAGGAACTGGCGGGATGTCCATGCCCCACCCCCTTGGGCATGCAGGCTCAGTGCAGAGGCACAAAAATTCCTTTGTGAGCTTTGTACAACACTGATCAGATCAGCATAGGTGTACTAGATCCCATACGTGTGACTGCACAAATGGCCACTCAAAGATCACCAGTTACAGGTAAGCAACCTGTTAAACTTGGGAGGGGGATTATTCAGAAGAGGTGGGTTCATGATTCTCAAGAATTCTAGATTTGTATTTTGCAATGCACACCCCAGTGAAGAACAGAGCTGCCAAGAAGAGGGGGACTGAAAGGACAAAATTTAGGGTTGCTAGGTCCCTCAAAGTCCGCAGCAGGGGACTTTAGGGGGCATTACTGGAGGGGTGGGGAATCCCTAATGTGATGATGTCAGACAGAAATGATGTCATCACATTGAGGAGTGGTGCCCCAGCATCTCCCCAACAGCATTTAAAGGCTCTCTTTAAACACTGCTGGGAAGAGGTGGGAGGTAGGCTGCATGTCCCTGTACTCTGAACCCCGAATTCAGGGCTTAATGTGCAGGTGCACAGCCCCCACCTCTCCCCAGTAGCATTTAAAGGATGTCTTTAAATGCTGTTGGGAAGAGGTGGGGAGGAGACCGTGTGGTCACTCTTGGGGGGAGGGTTTCCCCCTGACCACCAGCTGGCTGGTGGGAGGGAAGGAGCCCTTCCAAATTGAGAAACCCCCACGGAAATGGCGGGTATGGCAACCCTGACAAATTTTGGGGGCCACAAGTCAGCCGGAGGATCCCTGATGCCAGCATTATGATGCATCCAACCAAATGCCTTTCCAGTTATTTTCCTACTAATGCAGTTATGGATGCAGCTACTAGGGGTTTAGGGAAGTCTGAACACAATAAAAGGCACTTATTATTGGCTAGATTTGCCTTTCTGCAAGACCGAATCAAAGTGGTACTTGCTGTGTTGCAATACGATAAAACTTTTCCCCTTTTTCTTTAATTTCTCTTCCTCTTTTCCACTTTTCTCATTCCTCTCTCCCTCCACCTAATTTTTCTGTGCCCTCTCCCAATTTAATTTCTAGTTCCTTCTCATACCTATCCTACTTGGCAACAGAATGTACCACTCCACTCCAGAAGTATTATCTGAGACACTGGATGCTGTGGCTGGATGGTTACTGTGGAGAAATGCCATTTTGTGCATGTGTTTAAGTTGGTGTGGGCTGAATAGGAGGAGACCATCAAACTTGAGGTAGGCCTTGGCCTAGTCTTCTCCTCATTCCCCCTTCCCTCCTGTCTCCAATCAGTAGTCTGAGGGCAGCTCCCTAAAGAGGACAGGAAGTCCATCAAGGTTGTGAGGAGATCTGCCTCAGAATGCTGCAGGAGGGAGAGCCAGTTTCTTGGCGGGAACTGCTGTTTTATATTGGGAAGTTTTGGGCAGGAAGCCATTCAGTCAGAAGCCAGTCAGACAGTTGGTTGGAGTCTGCAGGAAACAGAGGCCATTTTGGGAGACACGCTTATCCAACTTTCTCCAAAATAATGAAGCAATGTGCCTGCCCTGCATACCATCTAGATAGGGCATGAGTATAGAGAAGGGAGAGAGATGGAGCGGTTTTGGTCACTTTTATTTTGTTTCTTCCATTCATGTTTGATATGCCTGTAAATAGTTAAGAGCTTTGAATAAATCCTTTAACTGTTAACAGCAAGAAGTCCTTGTGTACCATATAATTCCCCCAGCTGCCTGGACACACTGGGAGTGGGTTGGGGAATCCCTGAGGAGGAGAAAAGGGGCAAAATGGCCAGTTGCCAACTCTGCAGGGGAGCCCCCAAAATTCCCAGGAAGCCCTGAGGTGGGTTCCTAGTGACACCAAAGGGAGATCAGGAGGCTGTCCCTCCTAACCAGAGCCCAAGACAGGGACAGTGGTGGCAGCAGTACTCAGAGGCAGTGGAGAAAAACTACCCCTTCAGAACCAGGTCAGGCAAAGAAGGGACGGGCAGAGCGGGGTTCGCCAGCTGATGCAGGTCCATTCCACCACAGTTACGTCAAAGTCAACTGAAACTAAATCCATCAAAGACAGAGGTCCTGTGCCTGAGCTGTGGAGGAGGGGGCTTGCAAATCCACCTCCCAACCCTTGGTGGGGCACCTCTGATGCTGGCACCAATGGTGAGGAGTTTAGGTGTGATGATGGATGGAGGCCCAAGTCATGACTGTAGCCCAGTCAGCCTTCTACCATCTTCAGCTGGTAAGGCAACTGGTCCCTTACCTCTCTGCCCACGACCTAGCCACAGTGATCCATGCAATGGTCATCTCTAGACTAGACTACTGCTACTTGCTTTATGCAGGGCTACCCTTGACCCTGACCTGGAAGCTTCAACTGGTGCAAAATGCAGTGGTGTGCCTCCTGTCTGGAGCACCTATGTGGGCACTCATACAGTGCGTGCTGCGTCAGTTGCATTGGCTACCAGTTCCATACCGAATCAGATTCAAGGTCTTAGTGCTAACTTTTAAAGCCTTATGCAGTCTGGGGCCATCATATCTGCAGAACCAACTCTCCCTATATGTCCCCCTGTGCTCCTCTCAACAGCATCTTCTGGTGGTCCCTGGCCCCCAAGACATTTGTTTAGCCTCGATCAGGGCCAGGGCCTTTTTGACCCTGGCCCCGGCCTGGTGGAACTGTCTTCCAGGTGAGATCCAGGCCCTGTGGGATCTGTTAAAATTCTACAGGCCTGTAAAACTGAGCTGTTCCACCAGGCCTTTGGTTGAGGCAATGGATGTCCATGCATAACGATCTCCCCTGCGCCCTCCCACATCACCTCACTTTTCCTCACATATGGTTATTCCCCACATATTCCCCACAGTTGGTTAATATCTACTGCTTGACCCTTGATCCATCTAATATATATATGAACTCAACTGGACTTCTGGAAATTGTCATCTTGAGACTGTTTGCTGTCTTGGCATTGTGTTGTGATCTACTTGATTCATTGGAGCTGTATTTTAACTGTTTTAATTGGTTGTGACCCACCCTGAGCCTGCTTGCGAGGGAGGGTGGGATAGAAGTATAATAAAAAATAAATAATAAATACTTAATAGTGATATAATAGCAAACTTTTGTTAATATTATGAACAGAAGGGCGGGAGTTAATTTTTCCCCATGATCTACCAAAGTAGTAAAAGGATGCTTCCCCGTCCTCCACCCTTTACATGCATGATAATGGAACATAAATCTATTTTTGTAATTATACATATGGAACAGAAGTTAGAACTCCCCGACACAAGAAGTCCTGGCTATGAGCCTGTGTGGTTGTCCAGGTATCTGGCAAAGGGAGCTTTGACTCTTGAAAGCTTATACCCTAATATCTTGTTGGTCTTGAAGGTGCTACTGGAATAAAATCTAACTGGTTGTCGACTGTGTAAAACAGGATGCTGGACTATGTAGACTACAGATCTGATCCAGCAGGGCTTTTCTTATGCTCTCATGTTCTTAATATACAGATAATCCCACAGACTAAGACTATGTAGCTATCACTTTCTGGGTCAAACCCAGAAGAGAAAACATGATTAGTTTGGTGGCAATGATTTCCAACTAATCCTTAAACTGAGTCTCCTTGAGAAAGAGCACAACAACTTAATCAGCTAGCTGAAACAGCATTATGCACTGTGCTAAAACTTCCATCAGGATGTAAATCCTAGGAGGCCTGGAAGGAATGGCCTGCTGTGGCCTGGCAAACGGTGGAAATAAATGTTCAGGAACCACCTGGTAGGTACTTACTGCAGCAGCTGTAACCTCTTGGAGATAGTCTGCAGACACACAACATTACTAACAACACTCTTCATCTAATCAAGGTTGCCTCTCCCTGTATCTATGATATTGTCAGATTTTTTTCAGTAAATGCATTGTTTGTAATCTAGGTATATATTCCTAGGTCTGATTTGCATGACACAGACCATTTTTGATCACTGACAGATGCCCTTCTACATGACAGCATTCCATGTGAGCAGAAATGTGTTTAAGTGTCTATATATCCTAGCATCATCTGCCTTTAGGTCTATGTGGTAGAAATGTTTATTTCAGAATTATCAAACGGTTTATAACTCATGTTTTAACATAAATTGATACTCCCAATGCAGAATATTAACTGTGATTTCCCACACATTGTCATTAAGGAGAAGAGGTTTGAAACATCATTCATAAGTGACATAGGAACATAGGAGAAGCCATGTTGGATCAGGCCAGTGGCCCATCCTGTCCAACAGTTTGTGTTACACAGTGGCCAAAACCCAGGCACCATCAGGATGTTCACCAGTGGGGCCAGAACTCCAGAAGCCCTCCCACTGTTGCCCCCCCAAGCATCAAGAATACGGAGCATCACTGCCCAGACATAGTGTTCCATCTATACATTGTGGTGAATAGCCATTCAGAGACCTCAGCTTCGTATGTTTATCCAATCCCCTCTTGAAGCTGTCTGTGCTTGTAGCCATCACCACTTTCTGTGCCAGTGAATTTCACGTGTTATTTATTCTATGGGTGAAGAAGTACTTCCTTTTACCTGTTCCCAGCCTGGTGCCCATGAGTTCTTGTATTGTGAGAAAGGGAGAAAAGGACTTCTTTCTTTACCTTCTCTATCCCATGCATAATTTTGTTAACCTGTATCATGTCACCCCTCAGTCGTTTCTCCAAGATTTTTTTTTGTTTTAAAATGTTTATTAAGAGGAAGTATAACAGATCAAAACATATAATAACTGTTAAACAATATACCAATGTCCTAAAAATCTAAAGTTACAAATCAACCAGTTAATCACCATTACAATGTATCTTAACAATCATAACAAACTAAATTAGTACTAAATCCGTACATCTATACATAAGAGCTGTGAGAGTTATGAATCCCATAGAAATGAGTCAAGAAATGATTCACAAGAGGAGTCTCGGCAGTAAGGTGGAGGTCAGGTTAAGATCAAAAGTGTAGCCATGTGTGATAACTCGTCCTAGTAGGAAGCACATTATGTTCAGCCATGAAGTCAAGTACAGGATGCCAGTTACGTACAAATGTATTGTATTTTTTTGCTAGAAATGCTTTGTACTCAGTTCACAATATTCTCCAAGATAAACTGCCCTAACCTCTTTAATCTTTCTTCATAGGGACAGTGTCCCACCCCCTTAATAGTTTTAGTTGCCCTTTTCTGTACCTTTTCCAATGCTCTAATATCTTCTGGGTTGTTGTTTTTTTTGGTTATATTTTCTCTGTGTGTGTGTACCTGGAAGTCATAGCAATCTCTGGTGATTGACTGGATGTGAACCTGGAGATCATGGTGACCTCTGGTGACTGACCCCTACTGGGGGCCTGGAGGATATTCAGAGAGGTGCCTGAATAAAGCCTGTCCCCGCCTCCCGCCTCTGGTGTTTTAAGGAGGTCTCCCATCCAAGTACTTGCCAGAGTCAACCCTGCATAACTTCCAAGATCTGACCAGATCGGGCTTCCCTGGGCTATCCAGGTCAGGGCAATATATAATATATTTTTTGAGGTGTGGTGAGCAGAACTGTACACAGTATTCCAAAATATAACGTATTTTATATGATATATAAATTTGCCCTAAGAGGTTAGATCAACAAACTGTGAGTGCAAGGGTAATTGTGGAAGCAGGTCTTGTCTCTCTTTTGTTTCCCACAGCATTCCTCTGTGAAAAAGCATCACAAAAGGTCACCTGTAAAGAAAAAGCCCTGCCCCCCACCCCAGGCTCTGAGTGGGTGAAACTGTCACTCCTTGCTCCTCCAGTTTTGTCCAAGTCTTAGATGGCTGGTGTGGACAGAGAATTTAACCCAATATTTTATGGGACACATTTTACCCCTTGTAAACAAAAGAGAGTCTGTTTTTCAGAGCTGTTGTGTACAGTGCTCAGAGGTGCTCTGTCTTTATCATAATTTTTGTATAGAAAAGTAACAATGTAACCCTATGCCTGTTTATTTATTTATTTATTTATTTATTTATTTATTTATTTATTACATTTTTACCCCGCCCTCCCCGCGAACGGGCTCAGGGCGGCTTACATAGGGGCAACCATGTGCCAAGACAAAACAACTTAAAACCATATAAACAATTAAATAACATACTAAAAAGTAACCATCCAGGTGCTCGACAGTTCTTCACAACCTCAGTCCAATGGCGGTGTTAGTCCCAGCGATGTTGGTCGCAGCGATGTTGCACACAGCGGGTATAGCTAGATCTCCCTCGGCTGTCCCCTCCCTCCACCACATAAGATAGTCACATTGGCAGAGGGGAATGGAGTGGCGGCTCCTACTCAAAGGCCTGGCGGAAGAGCTCCGTCTTGCAGGCCCTGCGGAACTGTAAAAGATCCCGCAGGGCCCTGATCTCCTCCGGGAGCTCATTCCACCAGGTAGGAGCCACCACTGAAAAGGACCTAGCCCTCGTGGCCACCAACCTGGCCTCCTTCGGGCCAGGGACCGCCAGGCGATGTTGGGACTCGGACCGCAGTGCTCTTTGGGGCATATACAGGGAAAGGCGGTCCCTCAGGTATGCCGGACCCAGGCCATATAGGGCTTTAAAGGTAAGCACCAGCACTTTGAAGCGAATCCGGTATGCTATAGGCAGCCAGTGCAGCGCTTTCAGCACAGGCCGGATGTGCTCCCGCCTGGGGATGCCCACCAACAGCCTGGCTGCAGCATTCTGCACTAGCTGCAGCCTCCGGATTTGCCCCAAAGGCAGCCCCATGTAGAGGGCGTTACAGTGGTCTAGCCTTGAGGTGACCGTTGCGTGGATCACCGTGGCCAGGTCCTCGCGGTCAAGGAACGGGACCAGCTGCCGAATCAGGCGAAGATGGTAAAAAGCCGATTTGGCAGTGGCTGCCACCTGGGCCCCCATAGTTAACGCAGGGTCCAGGAGCACTCCCAGACTCCTAACCTCCGGCGCTGGCACCAACGGTGCCCCATCGAAGGTCGGGAGTGGGAGCCCCAGCCCCAGACCGGTCCGACCCAGGCACAGGACTTCCGTCTTCGCAGGGTTTAGCTTCAACCGGCTCAACCTGAGCCACCCGGCCACAGCCTGCAAGGCCCGGTGGAGATCTTTGGGGTCAGATTCAGACCGGCCGCCCAACATCAGATAGAGCTGGGTGTCATCCGCATATTGGTGACAACCCAGCCCATACCTCCGGGCAATCTGGGCGAGGGCGCATGTAGATGTTAAACAGCATTGGGGAGAGCACCGCCCCCTGGGGCACCCCGCATTCCAGCGAGTGCCTCCGGGACTGCTGCCCCCCTAAAACCACCCTCTGTCCCTGACCTTGGAGGAAAGAGGCAAACCACTGAAGGGCAAGCCCCTGAATCCCCACGTCGGCGAGGCGGTGGATCAGCAACTGGTGGTCGACTGTATCAAATGCAGCCGACAGGTCTAACAACAACAGTGCCGCCACACCACCTCGATCCAGGTGCCTCTGGAGGTCGTCAGTTAGGGCAACCAGTACTGCCTCCGTCCCATGCCCCGGGCGAAAGCCGAACTGGAATGGATCGAGGACGGAAGCGTCATCCAGAAAGCCCTGTAGCTGAGTCGCCACCGCTCTCTCGATCAGTTTGTCCAGATAGGGCAAGTTGGACACCGGCCGATAGCTGGCCAATTCCGCCGGGTCCATAGTTGTTTTTTTCAAGAGAGGGCAGACCATCGCTTCCTTGAGTGCCTCGGGGAACCGTCCCTCCAATAGGGACTTGTTTACAATCTCCCCCAAGGCACCTCGAAACCCCTCGTGGCCCGCCTTAATGAGCCAGGAGGGGCACGGGTCAAGGTCGCATGTGGTTGGGCGCACAGATACTAGCAGTCTGTCGACTTCTTCCAGACTGAGCCGGTCAAAGCATACTAAACCCGAACTCGAGGACGCGCAAGGGGCCTCAAGTTCACTCACTGTTTCAAGTGTGGCGGGGAGGTCGCGGCGGAGCGCCGAGACCTTATCTGCAAAATAGCTCGCAAATGCCTCGCAGCCAATATCCAATTCCCTACGATTTTGTCTGCCCTGCGGCAGAGTTGTCAAAGACCGAATTGTTCTAAACAATTGGGCTGGGCGTGAGCTTGCAGATGCAATCGTAGCTGCGTAGAATTCCCTCTTCGCAGCCTTGACTGCCATCTCATAGGATCTCATAAACGTCCTATAAGATGCTCTCGTTGCCTCGTCGCGAGCACGGCGCCACCGCCTCTCTAGCCGTCTGAGCTCTTGCTTCATCAGTCGCAACCCCTGGGAGTACCAAGGGGCTAGCCTGGAGCAAGGGCGCAGAGGGCGCCTGGGAGTGATCTCGTCGATGGCTGTGGAAAGTCGGCTATGCCAGTCTTCCACAAGTTCCTCCAACGAGCCGCCAGGAGGCATCGGATCCCGCAGAGCCATTTGAAGCCGCACCGGGTCCATTTGGCTCTGTGGGCGAGCCAAAATCCGCTCGCCGCCTATACAGGGTCGGGGTAGGACATTCACACAGGCCTTCAGGGCATAGTGATCCGACCATGGTACTGCCATGGCAGTCATCCGGTCCACTGTAATCCCCATCGTGAAGATCAGGTCGAGCATGTGCCCGGCCTGGTGCGTGGGGGTCGATACACATTGGGAGAGTCCTAGTGACGCCATGGACACCACCAGGTCCGTTGCCCGGCTAGAGGCCGCGTCATCGGCATGGACGTTGAAGTCACCCAAGACCATAAGCCTGGGGTGCTCCAGCGCCCAGCCTGCTACGGCCTCCAGCAGGGACAGCAGGCTACTGTCCGGTGCGTTAGGCGGTCGGTACACCAGGCAGATCGCCAAACTCTCCTCGGCCTCCAGCACCAGGCCGACACATTCCATGCCCGCGATCTCCAGTGAGGGGAGTGCCCTAAAGGAGTAAGCCTCCCGCACGAATATCACCACACCTCCCCCCCGTCCCCTCGTCCGTGATTGGTGAAGGACTGAGAATCCAGGTGGGGCAAGCTGGTTGAGAGCTATCGTCTCTCCATCCCGCACCCATGTCTCGGTCACGCACGCCAGGTCTACCTGTTGTTCCATAATAAAGTCCCGAAGGACCATGGTCTTATTATTTATGGACCTGGCGTTGCACAGCGCCAATGACGGAGGGGGTTTACTCATCCGAGCCCCACTGCTGGCAACCTTTGGGATGGGTCGCAGGCTGGAAGGGCACCGAGCCCTTTTGTTTCTCAGTGGAGGCTTACTCCCATGCAAGTGTGCAGAGGATTGTAGCCTTGTATCTTGTCAAGGGAAAAGCATTAGCACATTCTCAGGAATAATTTTGCATTTTTTGAAATGTTGGTAGAACTTCACTACCTTGGATGACCCCTCAATTTCATTTATTCTTGCATGTGAACATCCCATTTAGTGATCTCTTTGTTTCCTTTAAGTCAGTGAACCCAGACATTTCAGATGCTTATTACTAGTCATCACTTATAAAATTATGTATGTATCTTTTTAATGTCCAGAAATTTAAATCCATAAGGAATAGTCTTAAATTCAATATATATATTGAAAATGAAAGCAATGTATACCTAAAGAAGGCACCCTCTTTTGGGAGGGCAGGTCACATTTTTCATACGTGCATGTGTGTTTGTGCCTGGAAGTCATGGCAACCTCTGGTGACTGACCCCTACTGGGGGCCTGGAG